>RXON01003879.1:0-105356 GCA_009667805.1 Leptobrachium leishanense
AGGAAAAGTCAAAGTGAGAGAGAGAATGTCACAGGAGAGAGAGAGGAGGACAGAGAGAGAAGGGCAGAGAGAATGTCACAGGGAGAGAGAGAAGGGCAGAGAGAATGTCACAGGGAGAGAGAGAAGGGCAGAGAGAATGTCACAGGGAGAGAGAGGAGGACAGAGAGAGAAGGGCAGAGATAATGTCACAGGGAGAGAAAGAAGGGCAGAGATAATGTCACAGGGAGAGAGAGAGGAGGACAGAGAGAGAAGGGCAGAGAGAATGTAATGGAAAGCGAGGAGGACAGAGAGAGAAGGACAGAGATAATGTCACGGAGAGAGAGAAGGGCAGAGATAATGTCACAGGGAGAGAGAGGAGGACAGAGACAGAAGGGCAGAGAGAATGTCACAGGGAGAGAGAAAGGACAGCAACAGCAGATCACAGAGAAAAGGGGAAGGTCACAAAGAAATAAACCACATAGAAGGGAGTGGGATCACTGAAGCAAAGAGGGATAATAGAGAGGGGTTATGGGATGGGTCAGAGAGAGGGGAGTCACAGAGGGGGAAAGGGGTCACAGAGGGAGAGAGAGAAGGGTCACAGAGAAAGACTGTGGATTCTGTGATATGCTCATACACACCGCACATTACTGTGAGTTTTATTGCTGTGCAGCTCTGTGATTCAATCATACACACTGCACATTACTGTGAGTTGTATTGCTGTGGAGCTCTGTGATTTGCTCATGCACACTGCACATTACTGTGAGTTTTATTGCTGTGTAGCTCTGCGAAACGTTCATACATACTGCACTTTACTGTATCACAGCGCTCCACAACAATAAGACTCAAGGTAATGTGCGTTGTGTATGAGCGTAAGGTTTATTGCTGTGTGGCTCTGTGATACGCTCATCCACACCACGTGTTTATTTGGGGGGGCAGCATTTCATCCTCGGATTCAGGCAGCACAGTGGCTTGGGATAGCGCTGCCCTTTAGTGAATAGTGAGATCACCAGAGGGTTGGCGAACTGAAGCACCGAACTGTGCCCAAATAAGGAGCTGCAAAAATGGATAACCCTTTCTGATTGCTATCCCAATGTTATTACCAAGAGGGCGACTCCCTGCACGTAGTTACGACAGATGCACAGTTGTGTAATATATGTAATATAAGTGTTTACAACTTGAAGGTACTTCTAAATTGGTCAGGCTGCTCACACCGTGTTACTGGGTCAGAATCAAAAACGTTCTAGGACTTTTCAAGTGTATATATACTCTATTTAGACAATTTAACTTTCTAGCTTTGACCTGATTAGAGCCATATTTCCACTTAATATCCCATTTATTTATGATGAGCTGCTTTCCTTCTGGTGATGATGGATCAAAGATCCCCACAGGTATGTCCCAGAAGGTCCAGTTGTTTAAGGCCAAGTAACTCTTGATGTGATACAGGTGTGGCATTTCTCCTTTTTTATTGACGTAGACATGTTCTCCAGTGGGATCTTTAAAGTTCACTTCTCTTAGGAAATGCTGGAAGAAGAGCAGACACTGAAGCATAAGTTAAGTAAACTAAAATAAGTTTAAACAAAAGACACAAAGCATGCTGGGATCAGAACTGGTTAAAAACAAGGCAAAAACAGTTTACAAAGAAGAAAAATAGCAGATTAGTTTACTTCATTGGAATTTGCAAGCGATGCACCCAGACACACACTCATAAACATACACGGCTCTATGCAAACACCCAGACACACACTCATAAACATACACGGCTCTATGCAAACACCCAGACACACACTCATAAACATACACAGCTCTATGCAAACACCCAGACACACACTCATAAACATACACAGCTCTATGCAAACACCCAGACACACACTCATAAACATACACAGCTCTATGCAAACACCCAGACACACACTCATAAACATACACGGCTCTATGCAAACACCCAGACACACACTCATAAACATACACAGCTCTATGCAAACACCCAGACACACACTCATAAACATACACGGCTCTATGCAAACACCAGACACACACACTCATAAACATACACAGCTCTATGCAAACACCCAGACACACACTCATAAACATACACGGCTCTATGCAAACACCCAGACACACACTCATAAACATACACGGCTCTATGCAAACACCAGACACACACTCATAAACATACACTGCTCTATGCAAACACCCAGACACACACTCATAACATACACAGCTCTATGCAAACACCCAGACACACTCATAAACATACACGGCTCTATGCAAACACCCAGACACACACTCATAAACATACACGGCTCTATGCAAACACCCAGACACACACTCATAAACATACACAGTGCAGGAGGGGTGGGGTCGCGCCTATTCCCCGAAGGGTTGTCTGCAACCACCAAATGCATCCAGCCCAACAACATGTGTAAAACATAACAAAGAAAAAAATGTCATCTGCGCTTACTCCAATTATACCGTGTGAAACTAAACACAATTAGAGGTTTGGTTTCTTATTAATGGCCATTATAAGACTAGCTCGCCCGCCAACGTCACGGCACCTCTATAAGGGCAAGTCCTAACCAAAATGAAACCACAGGCTGCTACATAGCAAACCATACCTGCTCATGCTGCTTGTCAAACATGAGGTAGACTGGACTGGATGAGGCAATTGGAGTAAGCGCAGATGACATTTTTTTCTTTGTTATGTTTTACACATGTTGTTTGGCTGGATGCATTTGGTGGTTGCAGCCAACCCTTCGGGGAATAGGCGCGACCCCACCCCCTCCTGCACTATGTATGTTTCAATGTACTTCCAGCCAGGTCATCCCTGCAGCAAGACTCCGCTCCGTGTCCTTGTTTTGATCCCAAAGTGGATTTTGTTTCTGGGGGAGCATAAATAAAGGCCCACCAGTCTACCTCATGTTTGACAAGCAGCATGAGCAGGTATGGTTTGCTATGTAGCAGCCTGTGGTTTCATTTTGGTTAGGACTCGCCCTTATAGAGGTGCCGTGACGTTGGCGGGCGAGCTAGTCTTATAATGGCCATTAATAAGAAACCAAACCTCTAATTGTGTTTAGTTTCACACGGTATAATTGGAGTAAGCGCAGATGACATTTTGTTCTTTGTCATAAACATACACGGCTCTATGCAAACACCCAGACACACACTCATAAACATACACGGCTAATATGCAAACACCCAGACACACACTCATAAACATACACGGCTCTATGCAAACACCCAGACACACACTCATAAACATACACAGCTCTATGCAAACACCCAGACACACACTCAAACATATACATATGCATATAAACACCCTGTCATAGAACTCACATAGCGCTCCCCGCTTCAAACCCCAAGACTTTTATTTTCCTGGCAAAAACCCCAAAAGACACAGACATTTGCTTTGGGAAAGACTTTATGTTCATTTATATTGCGTGCGTGGCGTGATTTTAAATGTATTGTAAATTGCTTAGCTTTAGTTTTAAATGTACTTTAATTACTGTATGTGAATGGGCGCTTGGAGATGTGTTTTGAAGGTGCAGACCTTTCTTTTGTGTAGTATGTAAACAAGTTTGAGTAATGTGTGATTATGCAAGAGGGCTTTCGCTTTGTTATCTGGTTAAGGAGTCAAGAGTCAGGGTCAGTGTTTGACTGCAAAGGTAATCTGATCTATTGGTACAACAGATTATGTAAATGATGTGTGATATGAAGACTAAGAAACGTTTACTGTAAATATCTAACTGACGTAATGTAATTTGAGTTTTAGTAGGTCAATGTTCGTCGGTTGGTATGCAAATTATAACTGTTGGACCTGGGCATAAATACTGGCGTTTTTCAATAAAGTTTCAGAATCCTGTTTGAACATACAGTTTGTCTGGTGTCTCCATTCAGGGTACCCACTCTCACCCTCAGAAGGCACAGAGCGGCCTTCTGGAAATTCAAAGAGGCTCCAAGGCAGAGGATCAGACCAAGCAGGTCTGGAGCTACAGATCAGGCTGCTTAAGGCACTGAGTTACGAGCAACTCAGCGGCCGGGCTGATCTTGGTAAAGGGGTGTCTGGAGAGCCAGGACAGGCAGAAAGAGCGGGTTTATGTCGCACACCTAGACACACACTCAAATATACATTGGTGTATAAAACCCAGATATACACTCAAACATATACATTTGTGTATAAACACCCAGATACCAGCTAAAAGTACCGTCTGGATGGAGTAGAGGTAATGTCACCGCTCTGCATGGAGAGATCCTGTGGAGTCATGGGTTCGATCCCAGCGAGCAACCTCTCCAGTAAGTGTCCTTGGCAAGACACCTAACGGTACATACTCGCCACCCAGGACATACTTGAAAACGAGAGAAATCTCAATGTATCCTTCCTGGTAAAATCCTTTCACAAAAAAAAAAGATACACACTCAAACATATACATCACAGTATAAACACCCAGACACACACACTCATAAACATACACAGCTCTATGCAAACACCCAGACACACACAAAAGTAACATGGCAAAATACACGCCAGGTTTGTACATACAGCATACACATTACAAAATGGAATTGACAAGCCAACTGCAGAGGTGAGAAATACAGACGTTAACCCCTTTTCTGCTGAGCCATTTCACCTCTGACAGCTGAGCTCATTTTGACTATTTCTTGCTCGTCAGATTTAAATGTGATGTAAAGTCAAGTTTGATTGTAGAACACAGACAACTTATATATCAAGACATTTTGTGGATGCAGCAAATTCAAAATATATCATTACTACGTGTATACGTCATGTCATGTCAGATTGTCATATCAAGAATGTCAAACGGGTTTATTCACAAAGCAACGAAATTTCAGTGAAATGTTGGTGTTTTTCACTTACGATTCCATTTCGCTGAAATGCCAAGGAATTCACTAGTCACCGGTCCCTGATCACTGTAGTGCGCTGAAGACGGAGTCACAGAAGCCGCACGAAAAAGTTTGAAAATGTGTCCGAAAAGCACTGAAAGGCTTCAAAAGTAGACATGTGCATTTGTTTTAGTACTAAAACGATTTAGTCAGAATTTTGGGATAATTTAGTTTTAGTATGACTCTAGAGATACGAAACTGCTCAGTACAAAAAACAAAAGAAACTAAAATAAAATGCACTACATTTTAGTTTCAGTCCTTTTTGTGATTACATTGAGTGAAGGAGACCAGTAATGAAGAGCGCAACATCGCAAAGCTACAGAAAAGATTTGTATGCATAATCCTTCCCGACCCATATCCGAAAATCTGACAGTGATAGAGCTCCAGAATACTCACTCGCAGCACAGACAGCCAGCACAGGAGAGGAAACTTTTACTTAACCCTTGCATGTCTATGAGGCAGACAAGATGATAAAAGCAGTTGAAGAAGGAAAACATTCAATTAAATCACACTGAAAGCTAATGACAGAGGAGGGCTGGATAGTAAAAACCCCTTTATAACAAGCAGCGCTGGGAGAAGAGAGGGACTTTATAAAATGTGTGTTATCTCCCCTCCCGCTCTGCATAATAGGGGTTTAGGTCTGATACATTTTATATTATCCAGGAGCACTATCCCCCTTTCCTCATCTATAATACACGTTTTCTATAAAGTCCCTCTCCTCTCCCAGTGCTGCTTGTTATAAAGGTTTTTTTTTATGTCTGATACATTTAGTATCCAGCTCTCACAGTTACTCTGTCATTATGAGCCTTCATTGTGATTTATTTGAATGTTTTCCCTAGATTTAAAGTGCTTTATTTCATTATAAAAATAAATTTGCACCAGTCATCTCTTCTCTGAGCTTTCAGACCGATTTACGTTAATATTTTCCCTCTCGCCTGCTTTTATATTCCTGTGTCTCCCCCACAGAGATACAAAGTTTAAGTAAAAGTTCCCTCTCCTGTGCTTTATAAGCATTGCATTACGAAGTTCTGCACCCTCCACATGTCAATGCAGTCGGATGTTATATACAGAGAGGGGCATTAATTAATGCAGGTGGATGTTGTATACATTATACAGAGAGGGGTATTAATTAATGCAGGAGGATGTTATCTACATTATACAGAGAGGGGTATTAATTAATGCAGGAGGATGTTATCTACATTATACAGAGAGGGGTATTAATTAATGCAGGAGGATGTTCTATACATTATACAGAGAGGAGCCTTTTTTTTAGCCCTTTAAATCCAGTGGCTGTGAGCGCTGAGATCGGCTGCTTGTTATATTATTTCTCAATACAATGTATCAAGCTCAGCTGTTACAGTAACTGACTGTAACAACGCTCAGAGTTTCAGTAAAACAAGGAAATAATATTGTTATAACCTCATATATAAAAATATTATTTACTAGTTTTCCTTACACTCTGAGCACTGTGATGAGCAGCAGTCATTTACTGTAACAGCTTTGCCTGACACTTTGTGCTGAGAGTGAGAGATACTGTAACAAGCAGCGATCTCAGCCCTCTGAGGAGCCACTACAATAGTAATTGTATCCACTGGTTTTCAGATGAATGAAATTCGTTTTCATACTAAAGAACTGAAAACGAATTTCTTTAGCAACTAAATAAATTGCATTTTAGGAATAATCCATTAGTTCAAAACGAAATTTTGTGCTGTGCACATGTCTATTCAAAAGCAACCTTGACTAATTCCACCGAACTGCAAAAATTTATAAAAAAGCTGAACTTTCCTATTCTCCTATTAGGGGTTAAAACTAATAAAATGCATTAAAATGTTTGTACGTGCAGACCGTCACGTAATGGGTTAAAGAGAGGCATCGCTGGAATAATTAAACCTGCCGAATGAAACCACTGAAAATCAGGGCACTTCAGTGACATTTCTCTGCTGTTCAATGTGAATAGATTAACCATTGCTTCTCTGTGGGGATTTCATTGCTGTGGAACAGGCATCATATTTGATGGCAATTTGCCAAAATTTGGTGAACTGCCTGCTTTCTGAATAGCCGAATGGCCACAAAAGTGCACCAAATGGGGAAATTCACTGTTCGTGCCAGTTTGGGACCAGATCACCTCTTTCCGAATAACCCTGTAAATCACTGAATATCAGGATATTTCACTGACATTTCGGTGTAGTTCGGCGTCTGTAAATAGATTAACCATTACTTCTCTATGGGACAATTTCACTGCCGCCAAAGATCGCTGAATTGTGACGAACTGCACCGTATTTCGCTGCTAATTCACAAGTATTTGGCGAATTGACAGCTTAGTGAAGAGACGAACTGACAAGAAATTCCACAGAGCATTGAAATTCACCGTTCAGTTCAATCCAATGGCAGGTTTGGTGGTTAGAGAATAGACCTTGTATTGTATATTTCTTTAATTTACAGCATGAATAACTTTCCACATTATATCATCCAAACCTTTGTGGTTTTATATTCTTTGGAGTATTCTTTAAAAATTCAGAAATGCAAACCTGCTGCTGCATTGCTTTGCAAAATAAACAATTTTAACCAAAGTGTAAAAAGTTTTTTCTCTTGTATTTTGACACGGTACATACTCGCCACCCAGGACATACTTGAAAACGAGAGAAATCTCAATGTATCCTTCCTGGTAAAATCCTTTCTCAAAAAAAAAATAATTGTGCACAACTTTAACCCTTTCACTGCTGAGGCATTTCACCGCTGTGTGCTGAGCAAATTTTTACCGCTTTCGCTCATCATGTTTAAACGCGATTTAAAGCCACGTTTTATTATACGACCCAGACATATTACATATCGTTCTTTGCGGCAGACTCGGCAGATTCATAATATATAATTTTTATATGTATACGTCATGTCCTGCCTGTATATTATAACAAGAAATGTAATAAAATTAGAATTTATAATCATCTGCAGCTTGTAAAGTGTTTTTTTCACATTTTATCACATGAACATTTGCGGTTATATTTTCTATGGGGTGCACTTGTACAAATTTAAGAAATGGGGACTTATTAAATTTTTGGGGGAATTACGTGATTTTTAGCAAACGCACACCATAGAAAAAAATCACTAGTGCAGCATCATTGTTCACATTATAATTGAAATGTGAACAATATTGCTGCATTAATAAAAACAACACACAAAAAAATACATGTTTTTATTTTTTATTATTATTATTTTATTTTTTTTATTTTTACTTTATACCTGGTCATGTTGGCCAGGCCATGATCAGGCCTTTCGAATGACACCCTCCATGACCCCCTAGCTGTCACGGTTCTGGAGATATCGGGGTACAAACAAACCCCCTATCTCCACCAGGGGATTTCCTTGGGAAATCCCCAGGCAGCTAGGGATTCCCCGGCTATCTGACGTCATCATGCTATGCGTGAGGACGTCAGGCAGCGAAGGGGGACCCGGGGGTGGAGCAGCCTTCCAAGATGGTGGCCCCCATCGCAGCTAGGCTGCACTTCGGTGCTGAAGTGCGACCCAGTACTTAAGGGGTTAAAGCCAGGCAACGCTTAAAAGGGGAGACTCTCCCCTTTTAAGCGGTGCCTGGCTTTTTTTTTGTCGGACCTCCCAATCAGGAGGGAGAGGGATCCAAACGGATCCCCCCCACCCTTCCAGACGATCTCCCGGCATTGCCGGGGGTCGCCTGGAAATGATGTCATCGCGCATGGCGCGATGACGTCATTGATGTTGGGCGGGTCTTAACTTCAGCATCTGAGGACGCTGAAGTCAGACCGCCGCAGGACCCCGGACAAAGAGGTCAATATCTCCGCTGGGGGTCCCGCAAAGCTGATGACGTGTGGGACACGTCCTCCTCAGCATACAGAGGGAGTAACTGAGGACGTGTCCCATGCGTCGTCAGCAGTGAAGGGGTTAAACACGGAATTGAAATCTATGGTTAAAATATACACATGATTCTAAGAACGAAGGTTTAATAAGTCTGTACTATTTTGCACTTTTTATCTGTAATCAGAGATAGGGATGGGCTTCTGGTTCAAATATGTTCGATGTTCGATTTGAACATCGGCTGTTCGAAAATTTGTGAACTTCTAACTTTTTGGGACGTTCGATGCTTAAAAGATCCTCAATGATCTTAAAATAAAGATACACTTTACTGCGGAATATAATAATAAACGGTTTATTAGATATTGAATTAAAACGGGAATATTTTTAACATTGAAACCTATGGGATTCATAAACATTTCCCACTCCATGTTGGTCAAACGTTTCCCACTCATTGTTGGTCATACATTTCCCACTTATTGTTAGTCAAACATTTCCCACTCCTTTTTGGTCAAACATTTCCCACTCATAGTTGGTCAAACATTTCCCACTCGTTGTTGGTCAAACATTTCCCACATATTGTTGGTCAAACATTTCCCATGGCTTCAAATTGCGTTTAAACATGAGCAAAAGTGGTAAAAATTAGCTCAGCGCACAGTGGTGAAATGGCTCAGCACTCAGCAGTGAATGGGTTAAAAACGGTTTCTTTATTTTTTTCATTGTTTCCTGTCCCCCAGGGCAGTACTTGGACCCCCATATACCTTTTATGGCCAATATCTTGCATATATGCCCTCTGGAGGGGACCTTAATTTTCAAACGTTCGAGCCCCATTGACTTGCATGGTGTTCGAATTGTTTTCTAGTTCGTGTTGGAACTTTTTTGGCTGTTTGAATTCGAATGCGAACCAAACGTGGGGGTGTTCGGCCCATCACTAATCAGAAATGGTCGTTAAAAGGCCAGACAATTTTTATTTTATACAAAGATTTATTTACCTATCAGTCTATATTTCTGGATTTTCTACTGAATAAAAGAAAAATTATTGACATGTTACATGTAGGGTTATTCAAAGAGAGTCGAACTGGCCATGAAACCATGAATTTCCCCGTACGATGCATTTTAAGGCCATTCTGCTATTCACAAAACAGGCAGTTCACCAAATATTGGCAAATTGCCAGCGAAATACGTTGCTGTTCAACAACAGTGAAATCCCCATAGAAAAGTAAAGGTTAATCTATAGACATGTGCATTTTCTTTCACTTCAAACTTAATTTTTTTTTTCATCCCCGAAAAATGAAAAATCGGGCATCTGAAAATCCAAATCAGCCGAAAAGACAAATCGCGGTAGCAAAACGAAAACAAGTAAATTAAATATCGGGAGGCAAAATGATCCGAAAAAGATCTCATACGATAAACGGAACGAAAATGACCCAAAACGAAAAAAAAAAGGAACAAAATTAATTAATTAAATCAAACTAATAAAAATGGGGATTTTTTAAACATTGAAACCTATAGGATTCAGAAGCATGGACAGGAGCCCCGCTGGGCTCCAGAGCTCTTCATGGTTCTGAAATTAGTGATTGCCGAAAAAGCCTAGTTGCTTTAAAATAAATTAGGCAACTTAAAATTTAACCCAAAAATTCCTAAAAAATCCTTAAAAATAAATTAAAAAATTATCAGTTTTTATTAAATATTTTTTCAATCATTTATTCTTTTCACTTTATTTATTTTTTAGGACTTTTTTCAGGATTTTTTCAGCAAAATATTTTTCAGATTTTTTAAAAATTATTTTTTTTCCTGTAACAGACTTCTTTTTATTATTATTCATAGGACCTGATATGTTATTTCCTGGCATGTTGGTGCATTCGTTTTTTCCAAACAACTTTTGAAAGTGTGCAGTGTTCTTTTTCAATAAATTTTTTTACCCATTCGTCAGCATGGCTTTTTCCGGCGACTAGTCGGCGCTCTGCTCGACTGGTCGTCAGCTAGTCTTGGATTGATTTGGTGGTTTTGTAGCGGATTGTTGGATGCATTTGGCGGGTTTCCCGTGTTTTTTTGGATCGAGCTGGTGTTTTTCCATTGTTTTTTTGGATCAATTCGGCGTGTTTTTGGCAGTTATTTGGATACATTTGATGGCTTGTTCCCTGCTGTTCGGGCACCCTGCAATGAATGCTGAATTTGCTGCAGGGTCAGTGACTCGGACTAGCCAAAGTGTGGGGAATGAGAGAGCATCGAAATGTCGGTGACATTTCGGTGCACTCTGAATAACCCTTATAGGTCGTGAGGAATGCAGTACCCAATGTGCTTGAAATAAGTCACCCTTGATAACGTTACAAGTCCTTTTGAGCACCTTGCACCACCTCTATATATGATCAATCATTTTCTTGCACTTTTTGAAAGCAGCCATTTTTGCATTAAGAAAAACCTCTAGCTTCCCAAGATGTTGGGTCTCCTAGGCAATAAAATAACAAAGAAACAGGGTTATATATGACTTCCTGCTTCTCTGCAGTGAATAATCCAGTGTTGCTTATGGTTCAGACGAAGCAGTGCGTCATATCCTATGCACTTACTCCTAGTATTGGGAAATGAGGGGAGTTATTGCAACAGCATTGTTCGCTTTATATTGAGAAGCAGACATTGCCAAATCCTTCAGAACAACCCCCCTCCAAAAAAGCAAATATTAATAAATGACACTTCATTGGACCCTGTGAAGATACAAGAGTCCAATGACCACAGCCTCTACTTTTAAATCCTATTAAACTATCCTGGAGTAAAGGAGTTTAACTGATGTCATGACATTTCTGCCTCTTAGAGACTCCCCCAGATTGGCCCCACAGTCCATCAGCCCATTCCAGGGAGACGATTGACATTGGATTGGATAACAGTTGAGTAATGTGAGCAAATTGAGTCCTTTATCCTTTTCTCTTATTGGTTTTACATTATGGCCACACAGGACGTAGCATTTATTGAGTTAATTGGACATGGGGGACTGGGGGACCATTTTTTTTGGTTGGGGAACAGGTGAGATGTACTATGGGAAGCATGGGTCCTACCTATGCCAGGAAGGCACCACATGAGTATTTTGCGCCGTAACCTCACCCTACAATGCCCTCAGATCATACTGCACTGCAGGGTTATTTAATAAGAAATTAATTAGAGAACTGCATATGAATTACAAATGTTAGCCAAAAAATTGAAAGTTGAATGTGAGAAATACCAGAGTTCTTGGAACGACGGTATTTTGAAATATGTTAAGAAATTACCTGTAGTTTGTGATTATATTTCCAAAACAAAGTGTTGGGTGAATTCTTGGCATAATATGCTCCCATGTCATTCAATGCATGAGCTAATGCATATACTGCCTTATACACATGGTACGGGGTGCCGAATCTGAGGGTGTTGTATATATGGATTCCGAATTCTGTCAACCTCCTCTCCTCCGTACAGTTATGCAGAGCTTTGTTGCTAGTCAATTCAATAATAAAATCTAAAGCAGGAATTTTGGTTTGACAGTTAAAATAAATTGCCAAAATCTCTTTTAATAAAATATCATCAGGGTGAGTCTTAAGACTGACAGTTTCAAAGAAGTGTTGCATTCTCGGCATACGTTTAACAGGACGAGTAAAGACCAGGCTGCCGTTTAAAGCTTCTGGGAAAAATGAGTTATTATAACTGTAAAAGAGCACCGTCCAGCTTGCCGGAATGATTAATGTTTTTTTCGTCATTGCACCACATTCAAACATATCCAAATACATCGCCGACAAGGAAACCGAGCCACAAACCACAATAATCTTAGAAGTTGACTTTTGTAGTGTCCATCTATTGTTCTCCGATGGTTTTAAATTCGATTTCATTTTTCCTGTCACTATTGTCAAACTGAATTCAATGCAGATACCATGAAGAGTCGCCAGCCTTTCCAACTCCCGTTTCTGGCTCTCTCCGCTGTCATCATCAGCCACAATGATACCAATCCAGGTCCATCCAAGGTGTTTGAGTAACTCTACAATGGCGAGCATCTGGATGTTATCACTGTGAAGTGCTTGGAAAAAGGACGGGTAGAGAAGCTTGTCTGTGAGTACGGGATGCGTTGCTCCAAAGCTAATCTACAAACATAGACATAAAGGACTCTTTATCTATGTGCATAATATGTCAGTCCTGTGTTTGATTTCTGTTTCTAAAGTTATATGAATGTTGATTTTTATATTTATAGATAACATTCATGACTTTACGGTCTTAATTCTTCACATATTAATGTTATGTGTGTTTACAGTGTCTATTGACTAAGGAGGAAAATATTGTCAAGACTTGTTCTATCACATGACTCCATTGGTCTTCCTTTGGATTTCAATGTTTTTTCAGTTTAGACAGAGCACTTCAGCTGCTGTTTTATTTTCTTGTTTTTCTTAACCCATTTACAGAGATAGCATAACATCAACTTAATACAAATCATGACGTAAAACTAGAGTGGTAAGAAACCTGGGAAATGAAATCGGATAAAGGACTTTCTAAAACACGTGTTAGGATGGAGATTGTCCAGTCTCAACTCATTAATTGATTTATTTATCTGCATATATATCAGGGGTAGGGACTGTGTTGTACTGGATTGTGTGGAAGATCTTAAGCTTAGAGTTTGTTTGTTTTTATCTTCAATATACTCTGGATTTTAATGAAGTGAGTTTAAGCCAGGGAAGTATAAGTCAAAATCTAATGTTTTAAGATGAAACATTATTGAAAAAAATATGGTGTAGACAAATAATTTCACCTTATGTTTCTCATAAATTAGATTTTCCTTAACGCTAACCAAAAAGTCCCCTACTCCTACAGTCCAGCATGCACTGTGCAATCAGCTTATTAACCAACACATGATACATGTAAATTAGTTCATAACAAAGTGATATATACAAGGCACTCACCTGTGCACATCCATAAATTTGCAACACATTGGCTATCTGTAAGGATGTTTCCGATGTCAGATCCCCGATTACCCCGGCCAGGTTACCTTTCTGTCTGCAGGAATAGTTAGGAATCCCCTCCCTGGGTCCAGATAATACATTCATTAGACGATCTATAGCCAGGTTCACGCTTCCACAGGAATCATATACTTGGTATCCCAGGGTCGCATTGGGTAAAATATCTGGGTTCCTATTTATTTCATTAATGGCAAAAATAAAGGCTAAGAGGTGTCTGTAATACCGAGGAAGAGGTCTGAAAATAAGAAAAGCATTTTGAACAAAAAGTGGTAAGGGTGATTTCACTTTAAAAAGTAAAACATAAGTAGTTCTATAACATTCTGTACTCTATGTATTTAAATTATTGCTAAATAAACTGAGATTAACATTTCAGTGCAGTAACATATAGAAAGAACTCCAGAAAACGTAGGTGGGGAGAATGAGCTAAACATAGATGGAAAAGGGTACCACATGGACGTTTTAGGTTCAGCTAGATGACTTACACTATGATGTTTTAATACGACAGAGAAACTACTGAAATGGGGCGAGATATTATAGACATATTTACATACAGGGAGTCTCTTTCTGCAGAGCTCAATATTCCACATAATCTACTAAGTATATCTTTATACATAAGGTCTTTGCTCTCTAAATTCGTTGCCGCTATTGTCTTTTTGGAGGTTATGACAACTTTGTCTTTGAATCCAGCCCTGCGCCACCAGTTAATAATAATGTTCGTGCAATTTATGCACTGTTGTTTTTTCATTGTACTTGTGTTGAAAAGTAACTTATAATTCTTATTTTAATTTGCTTGTGAGACCACATGAACCTGTGTTTTTAAAATTTAATTTTTCTAGAAACAATTTCATTTTGCTAGAAGTGGTGCGTGTTTGTATTTTAATTCAAGGTAAATAAAATGGTATTTGAATAAACTTTTATTGCTCTTCAAGCACAATATGCATTAATTACATGAAATAATTGCCTTTTTCTGGAAAAAAAACAAGCTATGACATAATGTATTTTTCAAAAATGTTCCCATATACATGGGATTTGTTAATTTATGCATTTTCTGTAGATTTACTGAAGGGGTTATTCAGAGAGCACTCTCTCGTTCCCCACACTTCCCTGCACTTTGGAGAATCACACTTCCCCAACCTGCGGTGTATTCAGAATTCACTGCAGGGTCCCCGGAGTGCTGGGAAAATCTGCCGCAAACCCGACGAACACTCGCTGAACACTCGCAGAACACCCACAGAAACCGCTGGAAAGACCACCTCCGAACATGCCGGAAAAAGCCGATGAGCTGCCGATCACAGCGCAGACTAGCCACCAGAAAAAGCCAACAAGCTGATGAACGGGGTAAAAAAAAAAACAGTACGATTGGAAGTGTCAAATTGAAATGCTGTTTGCAAAAAACAAATTAACGAAACTGTCTGAAATTTACACATAAGATCCTATGAATGATAATAAAAAGGTCTGTTACAGGAAAATGAAAAAACGATTTAAAAACAAAACAAAACAAAAATTGCAGAAAAAAAAATGCCTAAAAGATCCTTAAAAATCAATAAATAAAGAGACATTTTGCTGCAGAATAAAACAATAAACGTTTTTTTAGATATTGGATTAAAACTGGGAATATTTTTAACATTGAAACCTATGGGATTCTCATGAATAAACCTGCCGAATATAACCACGACTGAATGGCAGGGCATTTCACTGACATTTCTCTGCTGTTCAATGTGAATAGATTAACCATTGCTTCTTTATGGGGGATTTCACTGCCGCCGAACAGGCACCGTCTTTGCAGGCAATTCGCCAAAATTTAGCGAACTGCCTGCTCTCTGAATAGCCGAATTACCCTGAAATGTCACCGTATGCTGAATTTCAGTGTCCGGTTACAGTTTGGCGACATTTCGGATCTCTCTGAATAACCCCTTGAGTTTCTAAAATTCAATGCACAGGGTAAGAAAAGGCACAATTACAGAAAATGTTGAACATTTCTGTATTGAAACAATGATGTAAATGAAAGCAATACATACAAAAAGCAGAACATGGTGGTGATATCTGTGAAGTTGAGGGTATACTCCCAAAAGTCGTTTTTAACTGTGAATATGCCTCCGATGATAATGTCTCCTTCCTGGACATACTCGGGATGATAGAATCTCTTTTTAGGAGTGAGTTTACATCCAGGCACAGAGCTCGGACTCTGACTTTCTGTCCCCAGCAGGTCACGCAGACAGAATATAAGGAATAAAGGATATTTGCTGTAAATGAACGAGCATTGCATGACGTTCCTGTATAATTCTGGGCAGAAATGAGTCTCCCAGTAGTAATGCCTTGTCGGTTATGCTGTCTGCTCGCTTTTATCTGCATTCAGTCTGTTCCCTAAATATGGAAAAACCACTGGGAGATATTTACAGATAAAAGGAGCATGTGCAATGTTTCAGTGATATTTCAGAAAGTGCTCTACTAATAGTTTCCCTGACGTTTCCTGGTACGTCTGAGCTGCTGGTGAGAACCTTTTTATCACAAAGCAATCACATAAATAGATGTTCTATTCAGAGAACACCAAACAGCAGAGAAATGGCAGTGAAATGCCCTGATGTTCAGTGGTTTCAATCAGCAGGTTTATTCAGGCGAACCCCATAGGTTTCAATGTTAAAAATATTCACGTTTTTATGCAATATCTAATAAACCATTTATCATTTTAATCTGCAGTAAAAAGTCTTTTATTGAATTTTTTTTTTAGTACCTTTTAGTAATTTTTCAGATATTTTTTTGGCAAAATCCCCCCCCCCCTTTTTTTAATAGCGGTTTTTCTTTTTTCTGTAACAGAACTTTTTATTATCAATCATAGGATCTTATATGTAAATTCAAGACATTTTCGTTCAGTAGTTCTTTTGAAAACAGCAGGCCACGGGTTTGTGGTGGCAGCATACAGCGGCCGGCTCCATGCACTTTGGGGACCCTGCGGTGAATGGTGAATTCACTGCAGGGTGGGGAAATTTTATTCCCCGAAGTGCAGGGAACTACAGAACCCCAAAATGTTGGTGTCATTTTGGTGCTCTGTGAGTAACCCATTTAGTGGTGAGGTTTTTTGCTGCCCCCTGGAAAGTGAAAGCCTAAGCCTTGCCTACCCAGGACATACTTGAAAATTAGTGAAATCTCAATGTATCCTTCCTGGTAAAATACTTTGCAAAAGTTAAAAAAAAAAAAAAAGTGTGGGCCGCCGCCCCCTGGAGAGTGCCGCCCTAGGCCTAGGCCTTGTTGTACCACGCAGTACTTAACACCCCACACTCCACAGAGCCCAGAAGCTACCAACAGAGTAGCCGTGAAAGATCTCTAACTGTCTGGTCCTTAGAATTGGCCAGGTAAACTAGCTAGACAGAAAGGGTTAACAACACGGGGAGTAGTCAGCCGAGCCAGAATCAGGAATACAGAGTTCAGAATGGTCAAATGGAATAGCCGGGTTGATATCAGAGCAGTGGCGTAGTACAATAAAATGGTCTAGGGCAACAGAAGGCAGAATAGTCAGAAACAAGCAGAGGTCAATAACGGGTCAATTCAATATAGCAGTCAGATACAAGGAGCTCAGGTATGGATAACCACGATCTGGCAACTGCTGAGAATACACTGAGGGTTTTTAAAGACCTTCACCATGCCACGCCCCCCACTCAAGTCACGTCTCATGCAACCACCTCCCTGCCTGTCTCCATTTAAACCGGGCATTGGTCAGTGAGCAGCATCAGACATGCTGCAGTCAAGCACACAGGTAGGGCTGGAAGCTCCCAACGTTACAGTACCCCCCTCTCCACGGGAGGCCACCGGACGACCAACAAGACGAGCGGCAGGACGACCACCAGGGCGATCGGGGTGTGAGGCATGGAACGCTCTGACCAACCTAGAGGCAGACATGTCGGAAGCTGGAATCCAGGACCGATCTTCTGGACCATAACCCACCCAATCGACCAAGTACTACGCCCCTGCACAGCCTAGAATCCAAAACCCTCCTAACCTCATACTCAGATTCACCATCAACCTGAATAGGTGGAGGAGGAGGAACGACCCACGTGTACCTGTGACACAACAATGGCTTCAGTAAGGAGGTGTGGAAGACGTTGTGCATGTGAAGATGTTTAGGAAGGGCAAGAGCATAAGCCACAGGATTAACGCGGCGAATGATCCTATATGGACCTATAAACTGAGGTGCCATTTTCATAGAAGGCACCGCAACTTCACGTTCCTAGTGGACAACCAAACTCTATCCCCCACATTATAGGAGGGAGCTTGTAACCTATGCCTGTCAGCCTTGCGTTTCTGGACAGCAACATTGCGCTCCATATTTTCTCGAATCTGTCTCCAAATCTTTTGTAGTTGAGTGAGATGGTCATAGAGAGCCGGGATGACCTGTTCAGTAAACTGAAGCGGTAGAGCCGGAGGGAAAAAACCATAGATGGCCGAAAAAGGAGAGTGGCCAGTGATCTTGTTAACGGCGTTATTACGTGCATTCTCAGCCCAGGGCAACAACTCCGACCAATTGTCTTGCTGTTGTGTGGTAAAGCAACGTATGTACTGCTCGAGACCCTGATTTGCCCTCTCTGCTGCCCCATTGGTTTGTGGATGATATGCTGAAGAGAAGGCCAATCGCACCCCCATCTCTGCACAGAAAACCCTCCAGAAACGAGAGACGAACTGGGCTCCTCTGTCAGAGACTATTTCAGACGGAACCCCATGTATTCGTACAATCTCTCTAGCAAATACAACCGCCAGTTCTTTGGCTGTAGGAAGCTTAGGTAGAGGGACAAAATGAGCCATTTTGGAGAAGCGGTCTACAACTGTCAGAACCACAGTATGACCCTTGGACTTCGGCAACTCCACAATAAAATCCATAGATAGATGAGACCAAGGCCTCTTAGGCTTGGGTAAAGGCTGCAATAGACCGACAGGCAAGGATTTACTGGTTTTGCTTCTTGCACAGACTTGACAAGCCAAAACAAACAGACGTACGTCCTGTCGCATGGTGGGCCACCAGAACTGTCTGGAGATACTGGTAAGAGTCTTAGTAATACCAGGATGACCTGCTGGTTTAGAATCGTGAAACATTATGAGTAATTCTTGTCTTTCCTTTTCAGGTACAAACAACATATCTGGAGGCTTGTCAGGTGGAGCCCCTACTTGAACTGCCTGGAGGCGTTCCAGGAAAGGCGAGGAGACAGACAAGACTGTGGAAGCCACAATACGTTCAGGAGGAACTATAGGATTGTGGTCTTGTATATTAGATTCATACGGGTCATATTGACGAGATAAGGCATCAGCCTTTACATTGCGGTCACCTGGTCTGTAAGTCAATACAAAATTAAACCGAGACAGTAGCAATGACCACCTGTCTGTCTCGCATTCAAACGTTTAGCATCCCCGATGTACGTAAGGTTCTTATGATCAGTAATTATCAATAAAGGGTCAAGAGTACCTTCCAACAAATGTCTCCACTCTGATAGGGCAGACACAATAGCAAGCAATTCTCTGTTACCAATATCATAATTGCGTTCTGCTGGTGATAATTTTCTTGAAAAGAACCCACAAGGATGTAGAGGTTTTCCTGGAGACTCTCTTTGAGACAGGACAGCCCCAATGCCTATCTCGGAAGCATCAACCTCAAGAACAAACGGAATCCTGGGATCAGGATGCCGTAACACGGGAGCGGAAGTGAAAGCTTGTTTGAGGGCTTCGAATGCTTGTTTGGATTGAGAAGACCAGATCTGGTTCTTCAGACCTTTACGTGTCATATTAATGATAGGGGAGGCTACAGCGGAATAATTCTTGATAAATCTCCTATAATAGTTGGAAAACCCCAGAAACCTCTGTATGGCCTTGAGACCTTGAGGGAGAGGCCATTCTGAGATGGCCGTGAGTTTAGAAGGATCCATCTCAAAACCTTCTGGAGTGATAATATACCCAAGGAATTTCATAGTAGTAATGTCGAATAAACACTTCTCTAGTTTGCAATAAAGACCATTGTCCAGTAATTTTGCTAATACCTGTCTGACATGTTCATGGTGGGTTTTCAGATCGGGAGAGTAAATCAATATATCGTCTAGGTATACTATAACAAAGGTTTGTAAGAAATCTCTGAGCACATCAATAATAAAATCCTGGAATACCGCTGGAGCATTACAAAGACCGAAAGACATGACCAAGTATTCATAATGCCCACTCCTGGTGTTAAATGCTGTTCTCCACTCATGCCCCTCTTTTATACGGATCAGGTTGTAAGCTCCTCTTAAATCAAGTTTTGTGTATACTGCTGACCCCCTTAACCTGTCGAACAGTTCTGATATGAGAGGGATAGGGTACACGTTCTTAATGGTGATCTTGTTAAGCCCCCTATAATCGATACACGGGCGTAAATCTCCCTCTTTTTTAGACACAAAAAAGAACCCAGCCCCTGCTGGAGAAGAGGAACGTCAGATAAAACCTCTCTCCAAATTCTCCTTTATGTACTCTTCCATAATTTGGTTCTCTTTTATGGAAAGAGGATATACTTTGCCTCGAGGAGGCATGGTACCAGGATGGATATCTATGGCACAATCATATGGTCTATGTGGAGGCAGTTTCTCTGCCTCTCTTTTATCAAATACAGCCCTGAGGTCGGCATATTGGTCAGGAACCTCTGTAGACAATGGAGGAGCTGTGGGTGTGTTCAGGGCCCCGACATGCTGAATGGGTATTAAACAAGTCCCAAAACAAGCAGGACTCCAAGACAGTATCTCTCCCTTAGCCCAATCAATAACAGGATTATGTTCCACCAACCAAGGGAAACCAAGTACAATAGGATTGGAAGGTGAATGGATAACTTGAAATATGATTTCTTCTTTATGCAAGAGACCAGTGGTAAGAACCACTGTAACCGTATCGTGAGTAATCCTAGGGCAGGATAACGGTCTGCCGTCTATGGCTTCGACGGCTAAGGGTGTCTCTCTTACAACCAGAGGTAGAGAAATGGAAGAAGCGTAGTTAACATCGATAAAGTTGCCAGCTACCGTGGCCTTTCTGGTAGGATTAAATGTACGTTGTAACTCGGCTATGAATTCTTTATAATCCCGTATGATAGGCTTCTCTGCCTCCCATAACGGAGTTGCCCATGTCAATGCTCTGCCAGACAGATGATTAATAATGAACCCCACTTTGGCAATGTCAGAGAAAAACATCTGTGGATTTAATTTAAAATGAATATCCACATGGACCAAAAATCCCCGGCACTCTGAGGGAGTACCGTCAAACCTCATAGGAGCAGTCATGTGTACCTGGGATGTCTGAACGACAGGGGACACAGGTATATCAAGCGGGGGTGCAACCCCAGCTGGTTCCAGGTGAGCCGTACGAGTCAGGATAGTTTGTAAGGCAATAGCAAACTGATCCATCCTATGATCCTGCTCATCCTGTCTGGATACAAAGTTAGCCAAGTGCTGTGTTAAGTCTGCGGGATCCATAGTGGCCAGATCGTAATGTCACGGTTCCCAGATCCCACCACGCAGTACTTAACACCCCACACTCCACAGAGCCCAGAAGCTACCAACAGAGTAGCCGTGAAAGATCTCTAACTGTCTGGTCCTTAGAATTGGCCAGGTAAACTAGCTAGACAGAAAGGGTTAACAACACGGGGAGTAGTCAGCCGAGCCAGAATCAGGAATACAGAGTTCAGAATGGTCAAATGGAATAGCCGGGTCGATATCAGAGCAGTGGCGTAGTACAAGAAAATGGTCTAGGGCAACATAAGGCAGAATAGTCAGAAACAAGCAGAGGTCAATAACGGGTTAATTCAATATAGCAGTCAGATACAAGGAGCTCAGGTATGGATAACCACGATCTGGCAACTGCTGAGAATACACTGAGGGTTTTTAAAGACCTTCACCATGCCACGCCCCCACTCAAGCCGCGCCTCATGCAACCACCTCCCTGCCTGTCTCCATTTAAACCGGGCATTGGTCAGTGAGCAGCATCAGACATGCTGCCCTCAAGCACACAGGTAGGGCTGGAAGCTCCCAACGTTACAACAATGTCTATAAAATGGATCCTCTAGAGTCAGTTCATATAAAACAATTCATAAAAAACACACATCTTGTGCAAAATACAGAATAAAGTGCGTATATAGCAATAGCAGTTAGGATGTTGATATTGGCAATAATAACAATTTGCCAAAAAAGTGCAACAGTGTCTATAAAAAATAAATAAATAAAGAAAAACAGTCTTGCGTAATATATAAAAAAGCCACAGCTGCAAAAATAGCACGCCAGAATAATAGGCTATTCGTGAGTGAAGAAAAAGACTAATTAAAGTCTATATATGCCTCTCACTCTTAGCATCCAGGCATATGTGGGGATTTCGAATAGGTATCTTCTCCTTGAAGTCATAGTATGTTCCTGGTCCTCGGAATAAGGAAGGAAAAAATAGAGAGTGATAGTACAATACTGTCTGGACTCACTGGCTACGGTATGTACAAAAATCCAGTGGGAGGGGGAAAAAAGGGGGGTTGAATACTTCAGTATACCTATATTTCCAAAAACTAAAGATGTTACAGGTGTGAAATCTGGCACTTACAATCTTCTTGAAAAAAAGAATTTTCAGCAAATGGTAAAATACGGTTGTTTTTATTTGTCAAGATGAATCTAAATACCGATTTCACGTCTGTACCATCTTCTGTTTTTAAGATATAGGTATCCTGTTTAAAATATTTCAAATATTCAACCCCATTTTTTGCCCCCCTAGTTGATTTTTTGAAAAACGGTAAAATACGTGTTTTTTTATTTTCCAAGAGAAATCTAAATACCGATTTTTAGACATGTGCACAGCACAAAATTTCGTTTTGAACTAATGGATTAGTCCTAAAATGCAATTTATTTAGTTGCTAAAGAAATTCGTTTTCAGTTATTTAGTATGAAAACTAATTTCATTCATCCGAAAACCAATGGATACAATTACTATTGTAGTGGCTCCTCGGAGGGCTGAGATCGCTGCTTGTTACAGTATCTCTCACTCTCAGCACAATGTGGGCCATATTACATGTGGTGCTAACTTAACCAGAGCTGTTTGTAAACTTCCCAGAGCCATTATAGCCTATGGAGGATTTCAGTTTACACAGCTCTGGTTAAGTTAGCACCAACTTGTAATACTGCCCCGTGTCAGGCAAAGCTGTTACAGTAACTGACTGCTGCTCATCACAGCGCTCAGAGTTTCAGTAAAACTAGTAAATAATATTTTTATATATAGAGGTTAGAACAATATTATTTCCTTGTTTT
This sequence comes from Leptobrachium leishanense, assembly GCA_009667805.1. Lineage (NCBI taxonomy): Eukaryota > Metazoa > Chordata > Amphibia > Anura > Megophryidae > Leptobrachium > Leptobrachium leishanense. The sequence goes on from RXON01003879.1 coordinate 22,943, forward strand.
ACTGAAACTCTGAGCGCTGTTACAGTCAGTTACTGTAACAGCTGAGCCTGATACATGTTACTGAGAGATAATGAACAAGCAGCCGATCTCCGCGCTCACAGCCACTGGATTTAAAGGGCTGAGAACAAAGGATCCTCTCTGTATAATGTTTTGAACATCCTCCTGCATTAATTAATACCCCTATCTAAATGTATACAACATCCACCTGCATTAATTAATACCCCTCTCTGTATAATATATAGATAATATATAGAACATCCTCCTGCATTAATTAATGTCCCTCTCTGTATAGAACATTCTCCTCAATTTATACCTTTCTCTGATAATGTATAAAACATCCTACTGCATTAATACCCCTCTCTTATAATGTATAGAACATCCTCTGCATTAATTAATGCCCCTCTCTGTATAAAACATACTACTGCATTTTGGCATGTGGAGGGTGCAGAACTCGGATGTTGCACTCTTCATTGCTGGTCTCCTTCACTCAGCAATGTAATATCACAAAAAGGACTGACACTAAAATGTAGTGCATTTTATTTTAGTTTCTTTCGTTTTTTGTACTGAGCAGTTTCGTTTCTCTTGAGTCATACGAAAACTAGACAGTGTGAGAGGGGGTAAGGGTTTGAGGAAATGCACTCGAGCACTTCAAAAAGTATTATTAAATATGAATGAAAAATAGCATGTGTGGCAGACTGTGTAAAGGGGAAACCCATTAGACAGACTGAAAGATAGACAGATGGAAAGATAAAGAGATTGACAGACAGAAATGCATCATTTTGTAAATCTTCTAAGGATGGCAGAATACATGGTGGAAAGCTTTATTGAATTTATGACTGATGAAGCCAAACGTAGAGGTGCGAAACACGTCTCATTTTCCAACACTAGATTTTTTATTTTTTATTCCATCCAGTTATAGTGGATTTTATTCTATAGCGATATTGCTTTTATCATTTTATTTATTTTCTATTATTCTATCCATTTTTTTTTTACTATTTTTCAATAAATACACAAAGTATTTTTAAGTTATCACCTTTTCTGGGTGGTTTCTTGCCGCATAATGGGGGGATCTGTTGTTCTGACCTATGATGGAACTGGCAGACAGCTGACACTGTTTAAAGCAAAGAAGGGGAGGACGTCACCTTAAAAACATCAAAAGCGTGAACACCAGAGAAGGTAGATACAGAGGCTCCAACATTGGTGAGTGTTCCTAATCCCGCTCACATACATGATATTATAATGCGTGTGTTATGTTATCCTACAAGATCTTTTATATTTACTCCGAGGAATCTAAAATTCAAAACCTTGTATAGGGTTGTGTCACCCCAAGGAGATATTAACAGAACCGGTTGATGGGCTCTGAAATAGGGATGAGCCGAACACCCCCATGTTCGGTTCGCATTCGAACTCGAACAATTTCAAAAGTTAGAGTTCGAACGCGAACACAAACTGAACTCAATACAAGTCAAAGGGACTCGCAAGTTCGAATTTTTGAGTGCCCTCCTGTCAGACCAGTTCAGATATGAAATCTCTATATTTCGCAGGACTGTATACATGACGGCCAGGAATTGCTTCACACAGGCAATTTGTCTGCGTGGCTAAAATGTAACAAGAATATGCGTTTTAGACAATGGATAAGCTAAACTTGTTGTCTTTACGCAAACAAGGGAAGACACATCCATTGATCAGAAATGGTCTTAATTGATTCTGGTGTAAAAAAAAACAGATGTTAGATCAAATTGCTTTGAATTAAAGGAACACAACGGGCAGCTGATCTTATCCTAGTGTATGTATTCCAGGGCATTTTGTTTATTTGGTCAGATCTAAGCTCTGAAGCCATATAAACCTTGGACAATGGATTGCCTAACCTGTATAATAAAAAAACACAGAAAAGGTTAAATGACCTGAATAACCAGTTTGTAATGCTATAATATAGCACTGTTATGATCTCTTACACTATATGGTATTTGAATATTTAATTTATGTGGTCAGTTATAATAGATAATCTTGGTATCTTATAAAAGATAGAGACCATACCACATTTAATCGATTATTACATAACATATGTCTTGTGTATTAACATTTACAAAACAGATTAAGTCTGGTAATTATGAATGAATTTTAAGGGCTATATAACGAATGAATTATTATTATTATTATTATTATTTATTTATAAAGCGCCAGCATATTCCGCAGCGCTGTACAATAAGCACAGTACAGACAGGGTTACAATACATTGAACAACATTTGAGAAACAGTACAGGAGGAGATGAGGGCCCTATTCCCGTAGGAACTCACAATCTAGGAGGGTTGGGGTTGGAAACAGGAGGAGAGGACTGTAAGGTGAGAGTGATTGATGGTTGCGTCAGTGAGTTGGGTGGTAGGCTTCCCTAAATAGGAATGTTTTCAGGGAGCGTTTGAAGGAAGAGAAGTTAGGGGAAAGTCTGACAGCACGAGGGAGAGCGTTCCAGAGAGTGGGGGCTGCGCGTGAGAAATCCTGCAGTCTATCATGGGAAGAGGTGATGCGGGGAGAAGCTAGGCACAGGTCACTGTTTGACCTTAGGGAGCGGGCTGGGGTGTATTTGGTGATTAGTGAGGACAGGTAGTGGGGCGCTGAGTTAGTGAGGGTTTGTAGTAAGGATAAGGATTTTGAACTTAATTCTGCAGTGGATGGGGAGCCAGTGAAGGGACTCGCAGAGGGGAGCGGCAGAGACAGAGCGGCGGGTGAGGTGAATTAGCCTGGCGGAGGCGTTCAGGATGGATTTTAGGGGGGAGAGGTGGGACAGAGGGAGGCCAGATAAGAGATTATTGCAATAGTCGAGTCGGGAGATTACCAGGGCGTGTATGAGTTGTTTTGTGGTGACAGCGGTAAGAAATGGCCGAATTCTGGAAATATTACGCAGTTGGTATCGGCAGGAGGAGGAAAGAGACTGGATGTGGGGGATGAAGGAAAGAGCCGAGTCAAGTGTAACTCCAAGACAGCGCACTTGGTTTGATGGGGAGATGGTGATACCCTCCACCGTGATAGAGAAGTCAGGAGGTGGGGAGGCATTAGAGGGAGGAATAATTAGGAGCTCAGTCTTTGACATGTTGATCTTTAGGTGGTGGGAGGCCATCCAGGAGGAGATGCCAGATAAACAGTCACTGACTTTTGAAAGGACAGGGGGAGAGAGATCAGGGGTAGAGAGGTAGATCTGAGTGTCATCAGCGTAGAGGTGGTAATTAAAGCCAAAGCTGTTGATGATTTTGCCCAGGGAGGAGGTGTAGATGGAAAAGAGCAGAGGACCAAGGACAGAGCCTTGAGGTACACCAACAGATAGAGGCAATGAAGAGGAGGAGTTACCAGCAAAGGACACACAGAAGGACCTGTTGGATAAAAAGGAGTCAACCCAAGCAAGTGCAGTGTCACCGAGACCCAGAGAGTTGAGGGTCTGTAGAAGGAGGGGGTGGTCAACAGTGTCAAAAGCAGCCAAGAGGTCAAGCAGGATGAGAATAGAATAGTGGCCGTGTTTTTTAGCAGTTAGGAGGTCGTTGGTGACTTTGGTGAGGGCAGTTTCAGTTGAGTGTAGCGGACGGAAGCCAGATTGCAGGGGGTCAAGTAGGGAATTGGAGGACAGGAAGAGGGAGAGGCGGTTGAAGACTAGTTTTTCTAAGAGCTTTGATGTGAAGGGAAGCAGGGATACAGGGCGGTAGTTGGATGGAGAGTTGGTGGCTAGGGATGGTTTCTTTAGTAAAGGGGTAACTAGCGCGTGTTTGAAGGCGGATGGAAAGGAGCCAGTGGAGAGAGATAGGTTGAAGATGTGTGTGAGAGCAGGGGTGAGGGATGAGGAGAGGGGAGGAATTAGATGTGAGGGAATGGGGTCGAGCGGGCACGTGGTGAGATGTGAGGAGGACAACAAGGAATTGACTTCCTCCTCAGTGGTTGGGAGGAAGCGGCAGAGGGTGGCAGAGGGGACCTGTGGGAGTGGAGGTGGCAGATAACTATCTTGTGTTGGGATGTTGCTTCTGATAGTTAGAGTTTTACTGAGGAAGTAGTCTGCCAGGTCTTGAGCGCTGAAGGCAGCTGAGGGGGGAGGTGCAGGTGGGTGGAGGAGGGTGTTGAAGGTGGACCAGAGCCGTTTAGGGTTGGAGGACAGCGTAGATATAAGAGATGAGAAGAAGGATTGTTTGGCCAAGTGGAGGGCAGAGGTGTATGACCGGAGAATAAACTTGAAGTGAACAAAATCAGCTTCAGAGCGGGATTTCCTCCAGGCACGCTCTGCAGTGCGGGAGCATCTTTGCAGGTAGCGAGTTTGGAGGGTGTGCCAGGGCTGAAGCTGGCGGCGTGGGGCCTTGCAGAGTCGAAGAGGAGCAAGAGTGTCTAGAGCAGAGATAAGCGTAGTGTTGTAGTGATTAGTGGCAGCATCAGGGCAGGTGAAGGATGAGGTATGAGGGAGGTGGTGAAGTAGGTTGGAGAATTGATGGGGGTCCACAGCATGTAGATTTCTGCGAGTGTGTGTGCGGGGTGGGGGAGCAGGGTGTTTAGGAAGTCCAGATAGGTTGAAAGAGAGAAGGTGGTGGTCAGAGATGGGGAAAGGGCGACATTTGAACTCAGAAATGGAGCAGAGGTTGGAAAAGACCAGGTCAATAACGTGACCATCGCGGTGGGTAGGGAGGAGGGAGGAGGATTGTGTGAGTCGAAGGGAGGACGTGAGTGAAAGAAGTTTGGAGGCAGCAGGAGCGGAAGGATCGTCAATGGGAATGTTGAAGTCCCCGAGAATTAGGCATGGAAGATTAGAAGACAGGAAGTGAGAAAGCCAGGTAGCAAAGTGGTCAAAGAACTGGGAGGTTGGTCCCGGTGGGCGGTAGATGACTGCCACCCTGAGAGCCAGAGGAGAGAACAGGCGGATGCAGTGTGTCTCGAAGGAGGAGAAGGAGAGGGATGGGGGTGGAGGGAGATGCTGGTAGGTGCAGGTGGGAGAGAGCAGGAGCCCGACCCCGCCACCATTTCTCTCACCCGGTCTGGGGGTATGGCTCAAGTGTAGACCGCCATGTGAGAGAGCAGCAACGGAGGCCGTGTCAGAGGGAGTTAGCCAGGTTTCAGTTAAAGCTAGGAGGTTGAAGGAGTTTGAAAGGAAGAGGTCATGGACGGCTGTGAGTTTGTTGCACACAGAGCGAGCGTTCCAGAGGGCGCAGGAGAAAGAGGACAGGCGCTGAGGGATGATGGGAATGAGGTTGCTGGGCTTGCAGGGAGGTGATTTATGTGCGATGGAGATAGGATGAGAGGGAAGTATTGGATGTGTTGTGGGGCCAGGGTTAGGGGATATGTCACCTGAATAGAGTAACAGCAGGAGGGTGAGAAAGAGAAGGTGGGAATGGGATTTGTGGGCGTGGGAGTGATTGGCAGCACGAGAGTTAGAGGGAGACCATGTTCTGAGGAAACAAAGGAGCTCATGTGAGGCCATCATGTGGGACGAGAGGAGGGAGGGAGAGATGCAGATAGTGTAGGGGTCGGTGGTAGAGGGGCAGGAGTTCCATTTAAGGAGAAAGGTAGAAGTAAAGAGGAGAAGCGTGAGAGAAAGCATGAAATAGACTTGCGTTTACCCAGAGTAAAATTGGGCCTTGCAGTTCCTTCCTCCAGTCCCGCAACTCCAGGAATCAACTCTAAGCGTCCACTTAAGACTGTCACTTGTGAATGTCACAAGAGCCTGGCTCAAATGGAGCCAGTCTTAGTGGTTATATAGGGCAGACTGATTGCAATCAGGCAGTTAAAAAGTCAACAGCTGAAGCTGGATGGGCTGGATGGGCTGTGTCAATGAATGAATGAATGCACGCCATGGCGAAGTATGCCGGCGATTCGACAATAGAAATAATATTGATATTGTTAAATAAACCTATGGAGTCCCGGGATATAGGCTAAAATGACCCCCAAACCATTAAAAGATTGGCCACAAACATAAATTAATTCCTGCAGAAGGTTGATGGTTGATGTGAGAGCGCCATCTGCTGGCCAGGTAATATAACAACTGGACAGACCCCTGGAGTTAATGAATATATATATCCTCCAGTCAAATGAGGCCATATAGTGATGGGCTAGATCTAAAACTGGGCGGGAAACCACTATATAGAGGTGGTACTCCAGAGAGAAAAAAAAAAGACCCTGAAAGAAAGCTTGGGGAGAGACCTGAGGGACGCTTGAAGGGGAGAAAGGGCAGATACCACCAGCCACTCCAATAAGACACGACCACACCCTAATCTTCCATCATTCTATCTTCACTACCAGATGGTAAAGTATAACTGAATAACTTGATATCTATTTCCTAATTGCATAGTCCTTACTTTAGATGTCATCACAAATTAAAGGAATATAAATGAATTATTTTGCTGTTGAAGCCTAAACAGTAGAATAGTATCAGCCTTTCTGCTCTACTGCAGACGAGCGCTAAGGGAGAAACTATTACGGCTGCCTACTTGCACCATAATTTAGTGAAATTATTTATATTCCAAGAATACTGGATGTGGACATCTAAAGATCATTTGTGTACCCATAGTGAGATACGCTGGAACTAAGAAATAGTTTTTTTTATATATATCAAGTGCCATCAGCCCCATTAGTAAAGCGAACATAACCCCTTCCATATACATCGAACAGCCCTTTCGATCGAATGCATGTAAGTCAATAGGAAGCTTTGGGTTAACGTATATTGAATGAAGTGCTGTGATTGATCTGTGGAAGAGATAGTCTACCTATTGAGTGTGTTATGTATCTCCCTGAAGGAAGTTGCATTTAGTGAATAGGCCCCCACAATAATAAATTGTGCTGCAGGTGATGCCCAGTAACTGAGTGTTATTTTTAGCCAGGTTGAGGACTGGTTTATAATGGGAAAGGCTTAAGTGAATAGAATGGAACTTGGTGTTTAAGGACTGAGGTGTGTATATATGTGGTGCGGTCAATAAACCTAAAATATTTGTCCATTAGATTATTGCGTGTCGCAGTATCACTACCAATCATGATCTATAATTACTTTTGAAATTGCATTTTGCTAATCCGTTGATAACATATGATTGTATGAAACTTGACGTGTGAATAAATTTTGGTTTGAATTGTTTTACCGTTACGCAGTCTCATATCATCTTTATTGATTTTATTGTGTCTAAAAATATCTAGATAGCATCAAAAGAACTCGGGATAATGCGCCATATATTTGTTAAGACTAGATATGTGCACAGCACAAAATTTCGTTTTGAACTAATGGATTAGTCCTAAAATGCAATTTATTTAGTTGCTAAAGAAATTTGTTTTCAGTTCTTTAGTATGAAAACTAATTTCATTCATCCAAAAAACAGTGGATACAATTACTATTGTAGTGGCTCCTCAGAGGGTTGAGATCGCTGCTTGTTACAGTATCAGTCACTCACAATGTGCCAGGCAAAGCTGTTACAATAACTGACTGCTGCTCATAACAGTGCTTAGAGTTTCAGTAAAACTAGTAAATAATATTTTTATATATAAGAGGTCATAACAATATTATTTCCTTGTTTTACTGAAACTCTGAGCGCTGTTACAGTCAGTTACTGTGACAGCTGAGCCTGATACATTGTACTGAGAGATAATATAACAAGCAGTCGATCTCAGCGCTCACAGACACTGGTTTTAAAGAGCTAAAAAAAGGGCTCCTCTCTGTATGCAACCTGGTGGCTTAGTGGTTAAGGCAACAGACTGCTAATACATGTATTTGAGCCCAAAACAGTAATTGAATTTAAGCAAGCATGGGATAGGCATAAGGCTATCCTAAATAAAAGATAAATCCAGGTAAAGTATCCATGTAATTGGGCAGACTAGATGGGCCGAAAGGTTCTTATCTGCCGACATTTTTCTATGTTTAAATGTTTCTATGTTTCTATGTATAGAACATCCTCCTGCATTAATTAATACCCCTCTCTATATAATGTATAGAACATCCTCCTGCATTAATTAATACCCCTCTTTGTATAATGTATACAACATCCACCTGCATTAATTAATGCCCCTCTCTGTATAGAACATCCTACTGCATTGGCATGTGGAGGGTGCAGAACTTCAGAATGCAATGCTTATCCAGCACAGGAAAGGGAACGTTTACTTAACGTTGTATCTCTGTGGGGGAGACACAGGAATATAGGAGCAGAGGAGAGTGAAAATATTAACGTAAATCAGTCTGAAAGCTCAGAGAAGAGGTGACTGGTGCAAATTGATTTTTATAATACAATAAAGCACTTTAAATCCAGGGAAAACATTCAAATAAATCACACCGACAGCTCATAATGACAGAGTAACTGTAAGAGATGGATACTAAATTTATCAGACGTAAATAAACCTTTATAACAAGCAGCACTCGGAGAGGAGAGGGACTTTATATAAAACGTGTATTATAGATGAGGAAAGGGATAGTGCTCCTGGATAATATAAAATGTATCAGACCTAAGCCCCTATTATGCAGAGCAGGAGGGGAGTTAACACACATTTTATAAAGTCCCTCTCTTCTCCCAGTGCTGCTTGTTATAAAGGGGTTTTTACTATCCAGCCCTCCTCTGTCATTAGCTTTCAGTGTGATTTATTTGAATGTTTTTCTTCTCCAGCTGCTTTTATCATCTTGTCTGTCTCATAGACATGCAAGGGTTAAGTAAAGGTTTCCTCTCCTGTGCTGGCTGTCTGTGCTGCGAGTGAGTATTCTGGAGCTCTATCACTGTCAGATTTTTGGGTAGGGGTCGGGAAGGATTACGCACACAAACCTTTTCTGTAGCTTTGCGATGTTGCGCTCTTCATTGCTGGTCTCCTTCACTCATCAATGTAATATCACAAAAAGGACTGAAACTAAAATGTAGTGCATTTAATTTTAGTTTATTTCGTATTTTGTACTGAGCAGTTTCGTATCTCTTGAGTCATCCTAAAACTAAATTATCCCAAAATTTGGACTAAATCGTTTTAGTACTAAAACGAATGCACATGTCTACGAATAACCCTGTCAGGGTTATTCAGAGAAAGGTGAAACTCAGGAGAATGACTGGAGAAGAGAAAATTCTAGGTCAAAATAGCCAAACCAGAAAAATTCTCCCATTTATCTCTCTATACCAAATAGCCGATTTGGAAAGTTTGTTCTCTTCTCCTGCCAGTTCTCCTGGCTTTCACCTCTCTTTAAGGGTTGTTCAGAGAAAGGTGAAAACCAGGAGAATGGCAGGAAAAGAGAACAATCTGGACCAAATAGCCGATTTGGAAAGTGAGATAAATGGGAGAATTTTTCTTGTTTGGCTATTTTGACCTAGAATTTTCACTTCTCCAGTCATTCTCCTGAGTTTCACCTCTCTCTGAATAACCCTGATAGTCATAAAACACAATCGGCCACAATACTCAGCCACTAATTGGGTTAGTCGAGACTCATGGGAAATGTAGTTCAGAAACAACTGGATGGCCAAGGCTGCTGCACCTCTGAATTATAAACATACAGGGTTATCCAAAGAGATCCGAATGGCTGGAGAAAGGTAACCGAACGCTGAAAATCAGCATTCAGTTACCTTTCCTGGCCATTCGGCTATCCAGAGAGCAGGCAATTCACCAAATCCTGGCGAATTGCCTGCACATACGGTGCCTGTTCGGTGCCTGTTCGAGGGCAGTGAAATCCCCATAAAAAAGCAATGCTTCGTCTATTCAGAGAACAAAAACCAGCAGTGAAAAGTTGCAAAATTGCCCTGCCATTCGGTGTCTTCATGCGGCAGATTTATTCAGTCGAATCCCATAGGCTTCAATGTTAAAAATATTCCCATTTTAATCCAATATCTAATAAACCTTTGATTATAATATTCTGCAGTATTCTGCAGTCTTCATTTTTCTTTTTTTTGGGATATTTTAAGCATTTTTCAGGATATTTTTGACAAAATAAATTTTGCCGATTTTTTTTTTTTATTATTTTTTTAAAACTTTTTTCTTTTTTCTGTAACAGCCCTTTTTATTATCATTCATTGGATCATATGTAAATTTCAGACATTTTCGCTCAGTAGTTTCCTTGCAAACAGCATTTCACTTTCAAACATTCAAGCAAACTTTTTTTTCTTTCACTCCATTTGTCTGCGACGTCGGGTTTTTCTGGCGGCTGCTCTGTGCTGTGATCGGCTCCTGCTCGGGTTTCTTCGGTGTGTTCGGCGGGGTTAATCTAGATGTTTTTGCGGGTTTTCGGTGTGCATTCGCCGGGTTTTGCGGTGAGTGTTCGTCAAGTTTGAGGCGGCTTTTCCCTACATTTCGACGGCCCTGTGGTGCTTGCTGAATACACTGCAGGGTTGCCGAAATGGGATTGCCAAAATCGCGCCGAATTGAGGAGAACGAAAAGTCACCGAACGTGCGGTGACTTTTCGATTCTCTTTGAATAACCCTGTATATTTCTGAGCAGGATGTCTTGGCAGGTAGTTAGGCAGGAACTGCTGACAAACTAGTACACTCATGGAAGATAGAGCAGAGAAGTCACAGAAAATACTGGAAAACAACAGCAGCTTGGAACAGGAGAACCACTTCCAGATAAAGGACTCAAGAAGAGAGCTCTGCACCAGGCGAGTGATGCCCTAAAATAGGGAGTTGGCCAAGTGCTCTGCTAATCAGGTGTGGTCAGAGGAATGTAAGGCTACAGGGACGTCCTAGGCTGGAATCGGATATAACTAATAGGTCAGGCCAGGGCCACTTTCCAGGGGGTGGCAAAACATATGGGAAGTTCGGGTTCGGGCCCGAACCGAACTCGGGCGGTGTTCGGCTCATCCCTAAACAGAACCCACTTAGATTGAAAGTGGGCATATTTAATTATTACAGGGAGCCCCCAGTTTACACATGGATATAATTGCCCCCATCTTACACATGGATATAATTGTCCCCAGCTTACACATGGATATACAGTTGTATTCAAAATTATTCAACCCCTTAAAGAATACCACTCTGAAGAACAGAGGTTCATTCAAGTGTTTTCAATCAGGTATTGAAAACACCTGTGGATGTCACGGAGCAGCAATAAAGCATAATAAGCACCAATTAGGCAGCTTTAAAATGACTGTGATACTCAGCTCCTTCTAGACATTTACTGGTGTGGTTACAAACATGGTGAAGTCAAGAGAATGGTCCAGGAAGACAAGAGGTGATTACTCTTCACAGGAAGGGCAATGGCTATAAGAAGATTGCAAAGATGTTAAACATACCAAGAGAGACCATAGGAAGCATCATTCGCAAATTCAAGGCAAAGGGCACTGTTGAAACGCTACCTGGTCGTGGCAGAAAGAAGATGCTGACTTCGACTGCTGTGCGCTACCTGAAGCGTAGAGTGGAGAAAAGTCCCCGTGTGACTGCTGAGGAACTGAGAAAAGATGTGTCAGATGTGGGTACTGAAGTTTCAGCTCAGACAATACGGCACACACTGCGTAATGAAGGCCTCCATGCCAGAACTCCCAGGCGCACCCCTTGCTGTCTCCAAAGAATAAGAAGAGTCGACTGCAGTATGCCAAAAGTCATGTGGACAAACCACAGAAGTTTTGGGATAGTGTTCTGTGGACTGATGAAACAAAATTAGAACTGTTTGGGCCCATGGATCAACGCTATGTTTGGAGGAGGAAGAACAAGGCCTATGAAGAAAAGAACACCTTGCCTACTGTGAAGCATGGCGTGGGGTCAATCATGCTTGGGGCTGTTTTGCTTCTGCAGGTACAGGGAAGCTTCAGCGTGTACAAGGTACCATGAATTCTCTTCAGTACCAGGAGATATTGGATGACAATGTGATGCAGTCCGTCACAAACCTGAGGCTTGGGAGACGTTGGACCTCTCAACAGGACAATGATCCCAAGCATAAATCCAAGTCCACTAGAGCATGGTTGCAGATTAAAGGCTGGAACATTTTGGAGTGGCCATCGCAGTCACCTGACTTAAATCCGATTGAGAACCTCTGGTGGGACTTAAAGAAAGCAGTTGCAGTGCGCAAGTCTAAGAATGTGACTGAACTGGAGGCTTTTGTCCATGACGAATGGGCGAAGATACCCGTAGATCGCTGCAAGACACTTGTGTCAAGCTATGCTTCACGTTTAAAAGCTGTTATAACTGTAAAAGGATGTTGTACTAAGTACTAAGATTGAATGTCACTTGGGGGTTGAATAAAACTGATAATGATGTGAGCACAGAAAAGACATTTGTGCTTATTTCATTATAAATGTTATGTTATATTTGTCTGACCTACACGTGCCTCTTTGATTTAATTGTAAGCAAGATGACTGAATGATCAAAATCAATGTCAAACTGGCCAAAACACTCAATTTCAGTGGGGGTTGAATAATTTTGAACACAACTGTAATTGCCTCCAGCTCATACATGGATATAATTGCCCCCAGTTCACACATGGATATAATTGCCCCCAGTTCACACATGGATATAATTGTCCCCAGCTCACACATGGATATAATTGCCCCAGCCCACACATGTATATAATTGCTCCCAGCAGCTCACGCATGGATGTAATTGCTCCCAGCAGCTCACACATGGATATAATTGCCCCAGCAGCTCACACATGGATATAATTACCCTCAAGCTCACACATGGATATAATTGCCCCAGCTCACACATGGATATATTGCCCCCAGCTTACACATGGATATATTGCCCCCCAGCTCACACATGGATATAATTGCCCCCAGCTCAATGATGAGCAGTCCTGACCGCTGGCGAGATCATCAGAGGGGGCCTGCCGGCAGCCATCTCGAACTCTCTGCACGCTGGTGGGCCAATATGGGCACAGCCTCCAGCGAGCAGGGAGGCTGCCGGTGAGCAAGGAGGCTACACCGGGTGCACACGGGACATTTTCTTTAACGCACAGTACGTGCGTTAAAGAAAATCGGCGTCCCACTCAACGCCCACCCGCCCCCTCTCGGCGCTGCAAAGGAGGATCGCGCAACCCCATCGACGCGAATCCTAGCGCATCATCACTGTCACTCAGCGCTTGACGGCAACGGACATTACAAACTGTTTTATTATATAGGATTGTGGGCTGCTAACAGCTACGAGCAGAGGTGCCACCCCACTGTGTCAGGATTTCAGTCCTAGAACCCTATGAGAAACCCAGGAAGCCCCATTGATAAGCTGATTCAGGCAGATTCTTACACTTGCCTGACCTAGTGGCATCACTAGGGTTGGTGTCACCCAGTGCGGTAACTTATGGTGTCACCCCCCCTGAAGTTTTACGAGGTCTTTTTAAACTACTTTTAGGCTAGGGTCAGACTAACGCATTTTTCACGTTGTCCGTGAAAATGTGCGTTCGAAGAATGGACGTATTTTTTCACGGAATACGCAATAGCGGTCATACGATGCGCAGTTTCATCCGTGATTTTGTACGGATCATCAATAAAACACTTCTTGCATCTGGACGTTATGTTGGCCGGACATTAGCAGCGTCTGATGTCTCCAATTCACGCACACACACCGCTAGCGGACGCAGCGCACTCTGTACGTCAGTACTAGTGGTTTAACGTTCTCGAAAAATGCGTTCATTTTCCACTTGCGTTGCGCAGCCGGACTTTTGTGCGACCGTACTTCGTATATTGGCCGTCATTGCCCGGCATCTGCTGCTAGTGCGGCCGTGATTAAGTGCGCCAGAACGCGCGTTCGCACTGCCTCAGTCTGACCCTAGCCTTACTCATAAGTCAGTACTCCCATATACAGTCAGGTCCAGAAATATTGGGACATCGACACAATTTTAACATCTTTGGCTCTATACACCACCACAATGGAGTTGGAACGAAACAAACACAATGTGCTTTAACTGCAGACTGTCAGCTTTAGTTTGAGGGCATGTACATCCAACTCAGGTGAACGGTGTAGGACTTACAGCAGTTTGCCAAAAATATCCTGAAATGCTTAAAATATCCCAAAAAAAAGAAAAATAACGACTGCAGAATACTGCAGAATATTATAATCAAAGGTTTATAAGATATTGGATTAAAACGGGAATATTTTTAACATTGAAGCCTATGGGATTCGACTGAATAAATCTGCCGCATGAAGACACCGAATGGCAGGGCAATTTTGCAACTTTTCACTGCTGGTTTTTGTTCTCTGAATAGACGAAGCATTGCTTTTTTATGGGGATTTCACTGCCCTCGAACAGGCACCGAACAGGCACCGTATGTGCAGGCAATTCGCCAGGATTTGGTGAATTGCCTGCTCTCTGGATAGCCGAATGGCAAGGAAAGGTAACTGAACGCTGATTTTCAGCGTTCGGTTACCATTCTACAGCCATTCGGATCTCTTTGGATAACCCTGTATGTTTATAATTCAGAGGTGCAGCAACCTTGGCCATCCAGTTGTTTTTGAACTACATTTCCCATGAGTCTCGACTAACCCAATTAGTGGCTGAGTATTGTGGCCAATTGTGTTTTATGACTATCAGGGTTATTCAGAGAGAGGCGAAACTCAGGAGAATGACTGGAGAAGTGAAAATTCTAGTCAAAGTAGCCAAACAAGAACAATTCTCCCATTTATCTCACTTTCCAAATCGGCTATTTGGTCCAGATTGTTCTCTTTTCCTGCCATTCTCCTGGTTTTCACCTTTCTCTGAACAACCCTTAAAGAGAGGTGAAAGCCAGGAGAACTGGCAGGAGAAGAGAACAATCTATACCAAATAGCCGATTTGGAAAGTGAGATAAATGGGAGAATTTTTCTGGTTTGGCTATTTTGACCTAGAATTTTCTCTTCTCCAGTCATTCTCCTGAGTTTCACCTTTCGCTGAATAACCCTGACAGGGTTATTCGTAGACATGTGCATTCGTTTTAGTACTAAAACCATTTAGTCCGAATTTTGGGATAATTTAGTTTTAGGATGACTCAAATGAAAGAAACTAAAATAAAATGCACTACATTTTAGTTTCAGTCCTTTTTGTGAGATTACATTGATGAGTGTAGGAGACCAGTAATGAAGAGCGCAACATTGCAAAGCTACAGAAAAGGTTTGTATGCGTAATCTTTCCCGACCCCTACCTGAAAATCTGACAGTGATAGAGCTCCAGAATACTCACTCGCAGCACAGACAGCCAGCACAGGAGAGGAAACTTTTACTTAACCCTTGCATGTCTAGGAGGCAGACAAGATGATAAAAGCAGCTGGAGAAGGAAAACATTCAAATAAATCACACTGAAAGCTAATGACAGAGGAGGGCTGGATAGTAAAAACCCCTTTATAACAAGCAGCGCTGGGAGAAGAGAGGGACTTTATAAAATGTGTGTTATCTCCCTTCTCGCTCTGCATAATAGGGGCTTAGGTCTGATACATTTTATATTATCCAGGAGCACTATCCCCCTTTCCTCATCTATAATACACGTTTTATATAAAGTCCCTCTCTTCTCCCAGTGCTGCTTGTTATAAAGTTTTTTTTTACGTCTGATACATTTAGTATCCAGCTCTCACAGTTACTGTCATTATGAGCTGTCAGTGTGATTTATTTGAATGTTTTCCCTGGATTTAAAGTGCTTTATTCTATTATAAAAATAAATTTACACCAGTCATCTCTTCTCTGAGCTTTCAGACCGATTTATGTTAATATTTTCCCTCTTCCCTGCTTTTATATTCCTGTGTCTCCCCCACAGAGATACAAAGTTTAAGTAAAAGTTCCCTCTCCTGTGCTGGATAAGCATTGCATTCTGAAGTTCTGCACCCTCCACATGCCAATGCAGTAAGATGTTCTATACAGAGAGGGGCATTAATTAATGTAGGTGGATGTTGTATACATTATACGGAGAGGGGTATTAAATAATGCCTGAGGATGTTATCTACATTATACAGAGAGGGTTATTAATTAATGCAGGAGGATGTTCTATACATTATACAGAGAGGAGCCTTTTTTTTTAGCCCTTTAAATCCAGTGGCTGCGAGCGCTGAGATCGGCTCCTTGTTATATTATCTCTCAGGCTCGGCTGTTACAGTAACTGACTATAACAGTGCTTAGAGTTTCAGTAAAACAAGGAAATAATATTGTTCTAACCTCTTATATATAAAAATATTATTTACTTGATTTACTGAAACTCTGAGCGCTGTGATGAGCAGCAGTCAGTCAGGCTAGGGTCAGACTGAGGCAGTGCGAACGCGCGTTCTGGCGCACATAATCACGGCCGCACTAGCAGCAGATGCCGGGCAATGACAGCCAATATACGAAGTACGGTCGCACAAAAGTCCGGCCGCGCAACGCAAGTGGAAAATGAACGCATTTTTTTTGAGAACGTTAAACCACTAGTACTGACGTACAGAGTGCGCTGCGGCCGCATAGCAGCGTGTGTGCGTGATTAGGAGATGTCAGACGCTGCTAGTGTGCGGCCAACATAACGTTCAAACAGCCGGATTTCCCTAGACTTCTTTTCACCCCATCGTCATGAAATACGTCCAGAATTGCGCATCGTCTGACCACTTAAGCGTATTCCGTGAAAAAATGCGTGCGCACGCATCGACGTACATTTTGACGGTGGCCGCAGAAAATGCGCTCATCTGTCCCTAGCCTTACTGTAACAGTTTTGCCTGACACATTGTGCTGAGAGTGAGAGATACTGTAACAAGCAGCGATCTCAGCCCTCTGAGGAGCCACTACAATAGTAATTGTATCCACTGGTTTTCGGATGAATGAAATTAGTTTTCATACTAAAGAACTGAAGACAAATTTCTTTAGCAACTAAATAAATTGCATTTTAGGACTAATCCATTAGTTCAAAACGAAATTTTGTGCTGTGCATATGTCTAGTTATTCAGAGAAAGGTGAAACTCAGGAGAATGACTGGAGAATGGAAAATTCTAGGTCAAAATAGCTGATTTGGAAAGTGAGATAAATGGGAGAATTTTTATGGTTTGGCTATTTTGACCTAGAATTTTTACTTCTCCAGTTATTCTCCTGCTTTTCACCGCTCTCTGAATAACCCTGTGAATGTTTAATCCGACGTGAGAAATAACATTGCTTTAGATGTTAAAAGCGGTAAATGAGGAAATTTTTTATTTTTTCTACATGATCGTCTTTGGTCTCATTAGAAAGGCCGGGCTCTGACCTCTCCAATGACACCTAACTTAACATTGTGGAGTGTAAAGAGAGTTTCATCGCAGTGGTTTCTGTGATACGCTTATATGTACTGCACATTACAGAGAGTTTCATGGCAGTGGATTCTGTGATATGCTTATATGCACCGCACATTACAGAATACACTGCCATGAAACTCCCAGTAATGTGCGGTGCATATAAGGGTATCACAGAATCCACTGCCATGAAACTCTCTGTAATGTGCGGTGCATATAAGCGTATCACAGAATCCACTGCCATCAAATAAAATTGTAATATTTTAAAATACTGTATATGAAAGTTGACTCCTCTCCTGCTCACCTTTTTTCTTGCAGGGAGGGGGATGAACATGTCCGTTGGCAGAGGAGGGGACCGCTTCATCCAGCTTAAATCCAGCCTGTACTTCCCTGGTGGTCCGGTGGCTGTGGGCTCTGCAATGCGATCTGTGCTTTGTGCACAGAACGCAGAGTATGTCCCACACTGGACCCGTGCACCGGCGATCCTCTGATGACCTTTCAACTGACTGCCGGCACTCTCTGATATAGTCAGTGTGCGCCGGCGATCAGGTGACAGGTCATCAGAGGATCGCTAGCGCACGGGTCCTGTGTGGGACGTGCTCTGCGTTCTAATCGCATTGCAGAGCCCACAGCCACTGGACCACCAGGGAAGTACAGGCTTGCAGAGGCAAAGGGTCCCGGCGGCTATCCATGGGATGCGGCCAGCCGGGACCCAGAGTGTGCCGTGGGTGGGATTAGGGTGTGCCTAGGCACACCCGGCACACCCCGTGCGCACGCCTATGGCCATCATGCGTATATATATATTGCCCAGGCCAGCTCACATCATGCGTATATAAATTGCCCAGGCCAATCCCCTGGTTGAGATAGGGGATTCATTTGAACCCCGAAATCTCCAGGCATCTAGTGGGTCATGGAGGGTGTCAATCGAAAGGCCTGAGCATGATACCCAACATGACCAGGTATAAAGTAAAAAAAAAAAAAAAGAGAAAATATAAACATGTAATTTTTTTGTGTGTAATTTTTATTAATGCAGAAATACTGTTCACATTTCAATTATAATGTGAACGATGATGCACTAATGATTTTTTACTATGGGGTGCGTTTGCTATAAATCACGTAATTCCCCACACAAAATGTAACAAGTCCCCATTTCTAATTTTTGTACAAGTGCACCCTATAGAAAACAAAACTGCAGACGCTCATGTGCTAAAATGTGGAAAAAAAACACTTTACACACTGCAGATGATTAAAAATTCAATTTATATTGCATTTTTTTCATAATATACAGCCAGGACAGGACGTATACATATAAAAATGATATATTATGAATCTGCGGAGTCTGCCGGAAAGAACGCTATCTAACATGTCGGTCATTTAATAAGATGTGGCTTCAAAATCGCGTTTAAACATGATGAGCGAAAGCGGTAAAAATGAGCTGAGCATGAGCACACAGCGGTGAACTGCAGCATATTAGAAGAAGTTTTAGGAGGGAAATTAACACTTCTCACTCAGAAGCAGACACCACCCCACCCCCTCAGTATAGTCTACATATATACATACAATGTATCAAATTCATTACACCAGACTAAAAACACCTGTTGTTATGCCGTTTGAAAAACACAGGTCATTTAGAGGTGAGAATCTTTGCACGTACACATTAGTTTTTAATTCAATATCTAATAAACCGTTGCTAATAATATTCTGCAGTAAAGAGTCTCTTTTTTTCTAGATTTTTTTTAGTATTTTTTAAGCATTTTTTATACTTTTTTCAAAATTTCCTTTTTTTTGCGAACTCGAACCGAACACACCCAAAAAGTTCGAAGTTCGCAAACTTTCGAATGACCAAAGTTCGAATCGAACTCTGAACTGATCGAACCGAACAGCTCATCCCTACTTGGCACCGCTGGGGTCTTGGCACCGCTAGGGTCTTGGCACTGCAAGAGTGTTTGGTAAGTCTGTGGTATGGCAGAGGTATCCAAGGGAGCATCCAGGAGCATGGTCTATGGCAAGCCATGGGTCAATGGGCAGGAGGAGATCAAGCAGGTCTATGGAAAGCAGAGGGTCTGATGTTCAATGTGAATAGGTTAGCCATTGCTTCTCTATGGAGGATTTCACTGCCATCGAACAGGCACCCTACTTGTGTCAGGCTCGCGCCACGAAGGAGCCATGGCACAGCCTCTGTGTTGTGATATATAATCCCAAGCGCTGGGGATAAGCAGGCACACAGACACTGGAGGCAGTATATGTACAATAAGGCTGTATTGAAGAATGGTTCACAGCAAGAAGTCCAGCACAGCACAAACAGTAACACAGAAAATAGGCAAGTGGATGGTGGACCACGTAGTCTCTCTCCAGATCCGCTTGAGGAGAAGCAGGAGCCTTTAGGCAAATGTACCTTGATAGAAGGTTGGTCTCCTTGGAGAGAGCTGGAGGGCAGGAAGCCACTAGAGTGTCTCTGAACCCACTGGATAGTGGGCCACGCAGTGGATCTTCCAGCAAGCAGGACCCAGGTAATGCAGACACAGCAAGGATGCACGGCAGAGCAAAATAAATCTGGAGACATACAATGACAAGAGGGAGCTCTCAAGACCTCTGGACACAGGAAGGGACAAACACAAAATGAAAGAGCAAAGGGGAGGAGGGTGTGGTCTGGTTTTATGCAAAACCTCAGGTTCAGACACAGAGTTAACCCTTAGGTGGGAAGCAGGTAATGAGAGCAAGTGACCCAGGCTGACCACAGCAGACTCTCAGGGCTGAGGCATGACAGTACCTCCCTCCTTACAAGGTGCACTCCGGGCACCTAGGACATGCCCAAATCAGGGAAGTAGCAAGGAGGTTACCACCAACTATCAGAGTCTGAGTCTGGATCATCATAAATGTCCCCTTGAGCATGTAGGGCCTGCTCAAAGATTTCCAAGTCCTCTTTCCGGACCAAAGTCCCGTTGGATGCCCAGACGCAGCCCTCAGGAGTAGGACTGGTCACAGGGGGCACAGGCGTGAGAGGGCTGCTGGTGGCAACCCCCACGATGATGGGTGAAGGAACTGGCTCCTTAGCTGCCAGGTGCTGTTCATATACAGCAAGCTCAGAGTCCGGCACGATGAAACCATCAGAGGCTATGGACAGAGTCTGGATTTGGTCTGGTGGGCTTGGTTGAGTCTCAGAAGGTAGGGTGTCACAACCATAGAACCCCGAATTGAATGCAGGTCTCTTAAGCAGGGCCCCAATTTGTCGTCCAGGACCACC
Organism: Leptobrachium leishanense; assembly: GCA_009667805.1. Classification (NCBI taxonomy): domain Eukaryota; kingdom Metazoa; phylum Chordata; class Amphibia; order Anura; family Megophryidae; genus Leptobrachium; species Leptobrachium leishanense. Next base: position 43,260 of record RXON01003879.1, read on the forward strand.
TTGAGGATGCTTAGCAGTCTGGGGGGTCATAGTAGAGGCCACCAGGAGAGGAGCAACCTCCATAGGTTCTTGGTCTGTGGGGAATGTGGGCTCCACACCCATGGGTTCTTCCTCGCTGGGCTCAGTAGGCAGAGTCTCCATGTACTCGGCAATCGAGTCCTCCTTAGAACTCTCCTCCTCTGAGGAGACCACACTGGATGCAGGCCTCCTGGGTACAGGAGTTCGGCGAAGTTTGCCAACATTGGTAGCCTGACGAGGCTTGACAGCAGCTGGAGTCTGGCGGGACTTGGCAGCAACTCGGCGAAGCTTGGCAGCAACTGGAGTCTGACGGGACTTGGCAGCAGCTTGGCGAGGCTTAGCAGCAGCTTGGCGAAGCTTGGTAGCGACTGGAGTCTGACGGGATTTGGCAGCGGCTTGGCGTGGCATAGGGCCAGCAGCTTGGCGTGGCACAGGACCAGCAGCTTGGCGTGGCACAGGACCAGCAGCTTGGCGTGGCACAGGAACAGCAGCTTGGCGTGGCACAGGAACAGCAGCTTGGCGTGGCACAGGAACAGCAGCTTGGTGTGGCACAGGAACAGCAGCTTGGCGTGACACAGGGCCAGCGGCTGGAGGCTTAGCAGGTCTGATGGGACAGAGATCTATTCGGTGCAGATCTGACCCACAGTAGAAGCATTGGTTCAGCCTTCTACGCCTTTCCTTCTGAGTCTCCACATAAGGTGCCTGTGCTCTGCATATAGGTGGAGAATGATTAAACTCAACAGATTGCTGTAATGCTCTGCTCACTGGTATAGGCCTGACTGGGTCAGGTGTGGTGGGAAATGAGTCCATTAGTGTATACACATCATCCACTACAACGAGCAACTGATATACAATCTCCTCCAGTGCAGCTTGAACCCCCACGGGCCTGGTTTTTGGCTCTTTCATTATGTCAGGCTCGCGCCACGAAGGAGCCATGGCACAGCCTCTGTGTTGTGATATATAATCCCAAGCGCTGGGGATTATTATTATTATTCTTTATTTATAAAGCGCCAGCATATTCCGCAGCGCTGTACAATAAGCACAGTATAGACAGGGTTACAATACATTGAACAACATTTGACAAACAGTACAGGAGGAGATGAGGGCACACAGACACTGGAGGCAGTATATGTACAATAAGGCTGTATTGAAGAATGGTTCACAGCAAGAAGTCCAGCACAGCACAAACAGTAACACAGAAAATAGGCAAGTGGATGGTGGACCACGTAGTCTCTCTCCAGATCCGCTTGAGGAGAAGCAGGAGCCTTTAGACAAATGTACCTTGATAGAAGGTTGGTCTCCTTGGAGAGAGCTGGAGGGCAGGAAGCCACTAGAGTGTCTCTGAACCCACTGGATAGTGGGCCACACAGCGGATCTTCCAGCAAGCAGGACCCAGGTAATGCAGACACAGCAAGGATGCACAGCAGAGCAAAATAAATCTGGAGACATACAATGACAAGAGGGAGCTCTCAAGACCTCTGGACACAGGAAGGGACAAACACAAAATGAAAGAGCAAAGGGGAGGAGGGTGTGGTCTGGTTTTATGCAAAACCTCAGGTTCAGACACAGAGTTAACCCGTAGGTGGGAAGCAGGCAATGAGAGCAAGTGACCCAGGCTGACCACAGCAGACTCTCAGGGCTGAGGCATGACAACTTGCTGGTAGTTCGCTCAAAATTTAAACAGCCGAATGGCCCTGAAATTGCTCCGTACAGAGAAATTCATTGTTCGGGGCCAGATCGGCTCTCTCTGAATAACCCCATGTGCCTAAAAAAAGAGATTCCCTGCCGATTCAGCCCAGGTATAATTAGCTTAATTGCCTAGGTTTGGTTTATCTTTTAGATGATCACAGGTGATATGTTATCAAAGGAAAGAATTGTTAGATTTTAATTTCCTGTATAAAACATTAATATTTTTTTTTTTAAGTAATATAAATTTTTATTGTTTTTGTCAAAATTAAAGTACATCAAGATTAACACAGTGTGCGGCATCTGCTGCAAATAATGGTACAGAAATAAAAATAAACAAAATACTTTCTTCTTGAGCCTTTTTTTTTTTTGCATTATCTTGATGTTTGAAAATATGCAACCTATCACATTACATATATGAAGTAGTTCTTAAAGAGAGAAAAATAATAAGAAGCCAAAGAAAAAAAAAAACCACAACAATAAAGAAAAATAAGAAAATCAGGAAACAAGAGGAAAAATCCAAAAAGAAAAGAAAAGAGGGGGGTAGGGAAGGGGGAAACAGGGAAAACAAGCGTTCGTATGCAGTAACAAGTGTTCCGTTTAAGATCTATAATGGCTACCAGGTCTGGGAGGTGGAGTGCCATGATTACAGTAAGGAATAAAAAACACAGGTGGATCATGGGGTAAAGGTTTAAATCCTAAGGCGTCCTATCTATGAGTAGCAGAGGTACCCGGTATTAGTGAGTTTCGCGGTTATTTAATAAGATATTCCGTCCACCAATACCAGGTTGCATGATATTTAGCATAGTTGTTATCTATAGAAAAATACATCTCCTCCATCTCTCGTATATTGTCTACTGCTGAAATCCACTCTGAAATCGTCGGAGTGTGTGTGGACCGCCAGTGCCTGGGAATCAATAGTTTTGCCATATTAAACAGATGGACGGCTAGTGACTTTCTATATGTGATCGGAGAGAGGGGAACCAGGTGAAATAAGGCTATTTGTGGGGAAGGCAACAGATCCAATCCTGTGATTTCGTTGATTTCTGCGAAAATGGATATCCAATAGGTCTGGATGCGGGAGCATTCCCACCAAATATGTAAATAAGTTCCCTGCGCATTCATACATCGCCAACACTGTGCATCTGAATTTGGAAACATTTTATGTAATCTCGAAGGAGTGAGGTACCACCTGGACAGGAATTTATAATGGGATTGTTGTACGTGTAAACTACGTGATGAGTGAGCAGCTATTTGAAATATCATGTCCCATTTGTCTTCTGGAATCAGGTCACCCATTTCCCTGCTCCATCTCGTTGCGTATAAAGGAATGAGGGGGGCTGAGGCATCTAGGAGTGTACCGTATATGGTGGACAGCATGTGTGGCTGGTGAGGGTCACTAGTGCAAAGTGTCTCAAATGGAGATTCATCTTGCCTAAGAGAGGTCGTGTGGCCCAGCGATGCTATAAAGTGTCGGAGCTGATAATAACTGTAATCTGATATCGGAGGTAAATTTTCATCTGGGAGCAACAATAGTTTTGGTATTGGTTCGGAGTTCAGTAAACATTGACGAAGGGGTATATACGGTCCTTCCACTAGTGTAGTCAGGAAATTGTTGGACATACCGGCTGGAAAAAGTGGGTTAAAAGTAAGAGGTAAAAACGGTGATGGATATGTCGAAAGTTGTAATGATTTTCGTAGTGTGCGCCATTTTAAAAGGGTTGGAGAAATGAGAGGGTGCGAAGAACGGAGTAATTTTGTTAGTGGCGCCGTCTGCCATGTCAACGAGGCTATCGGTATTAGAATTGTTTTTTGTTCTATCGGGACCCACAACTTGTGTGGGGGGGACATGCACCAGTCACTCAACCTAAGAAATAGGGCCGCTGAATAATACAATTCCATATGGGGAAGGCCTAGGCCCCCTCTATTCCTGTGTCTCGTCATGTCTTTATATGAGACTCTGGGGTGTGTCCCATTCCAAACATAGTCGAGAAATGCTGATTTTAGCCGGGCAAAAAATTGTGGTGGGATTCCTACAGGGATTGATTGAAAAAGGTATAGGAATCTGGGGAGTATATTCATTTTTAAAACGTTAATCCTCCCTAGCCAAGAAATATGTGGTAAACTCCATTTCTTAAGGTCTTGTTGTACTACTGCCAGGAGAGGTTCGTAGTTAGATTTATATAAGTGGTCCAAATTTTTAGTTAGCGTCACTCCCAGGTATTTAATTGAGTGTTGTACCCATCGAAATGGGAAACATCTCTCCAGCTCCTTCCGTGTCACTAATGATATGCCTATCCCCATGACCTCGCATTTCGTCTGGTTAATCCGAAAATTAGACAGCTGTCCATAGGCGTCTAGTTCGGTCATGAGATGCGTAAGGGAGCGATTAGGATTTGTGAGGGACAGTAATATGTCATCAGCAAAGGCAGCAACCTTATAGTGGTGGAGGGGGAGTGCGTGTCCAGTAATGTTAGGGTGATCTCTAATTTTTTGCAGTAGTGGTTCCAAGGTGAGAATGAAGAGGAGTGGAGACAAGGGGCAACCCTGTCGAGTCCCGTTTCGTATCTGGAAATCTCGGGAATATGTACCGTTGACCCGTAAAGATGCGCTCGGGACGTTATAAAGGGAGTGGATCCAGTGTAACCATTGTGGGCCAAATCCCAATGCCGATAGGGTCTCAAATAAAAAGGTCCAGTCTACCCGATCAAACGCCTTTTCCGCGTCGATCGATAAAAAGATGGTAGGGTCCGAGGAGGTGTGTGCTAGATGCATTAAATCGATCGCTCTGATTGTATTGTCACGAGCTTCTCTTGAGGGAACAAAACCCGTTTGATCAGGGTGTATCAGGCTCGTGACGTAGGGGTTGAGGCGATTCGCCATCATTTTGGCCATTAATTTTAGGTCTGCGTTCAGAAGGGATATGGGACGGTAGTTTTGTACCTTGGTGTGGTCTTTGTCTGGTTTAGGGATAAGTGTAATATGGGCTCTAAGTGTTGCGGAATCTAATTTGGTATCTTGGTTTAGCCCATTAAGCATTTTTATGAGATGAGGGCCTAGGCTATTTTGAAAGGTTTTATAATATGCAACGGTGAATCCATCTGGGCCTGGGCTTTTCCCAGAAGCTGTAGATTGTATCGCTATTGAGAGTTCCTCTAGGGTAAATGGGGCGTCAAGGGATTGCGATATGTCTGGTGTGAGAAAGGAGTGTAGAGATTCCTTTAAGTATGCCTGGACAGCCTCTTTTATCAGGGGGTGTGTTTCGTAGGTGATAGAGGGTCGAGAAATATTCATGGAAAGCTTCCGTGATGTCATTAGTTAAGTGGAGATTAGTTCCCGAGTCGGTTTGGACTTTGGGGATAAATGTGGTTTGTTGTTTATGTTTTAATGCACTTGCCAGCAATTTTCCACATCTATTTCCTTGGGAATAAAACAATTGTTTAGTGTGACGCAATGATTTAAATGCCTGGTCAGATAGAATGGTGTTTAACTCAGCTCGATGGATCGTGAGTTCCTTAAACACCGAGATAGAGCGTGATGCTTTGTGTTCCGTCTCAAGTGCATGGATGCGAGTGAGTAAGGTGGTAATGTGTGCTCTATGTGTCTTCTTACGCTGTGCTCCGATTTGGATTAATTTACCACGAATGACACATTTGTGAGCCTCCCATATTATAGGCAGGGACACATCTGATGTGGAATTCTCAGCAAAATAGAGTTCCACGTTTTCCTGTATATCTTGTCTTATCACTACGTCACGTAAGAGTGATTCGTTTAGTCGCCATGCGCATTGAAGAGGAGGGGTGTTAAGGACCTCAATGGCGCATGCTACAGGTGCATGATCAGACCACGTTATTGGGGCTATGGAGGCCGAGCGCAATGCATGTAATTGGTGGTGGGCTATTAAAAATGTGTCAAGCCTGGAGTAGGTTTTTGCCGCGTGGGAGTAGAACGTAAAGTCCTTCACAGATGGATTCAGAACCCTCCATCCATCTATCAACCGATGCTGGTGGAGGAGTTGCAGAAACTGACGACGGAGGGAGGGCTCTGGTTTAGGGGTCGGTGTTACACTTTCCAGGTGTGTGTCGAGCGGGACATTGAAGTCACCACCGCATACTAACAGGCCTTCCTTAAAATCAGAGAGTTGTGACAAAATTGACCGTAATGCCCTACATTGACCCGTGTTAGGTAAGTATATGTTTGCCAGCGTGACCTTGCGGGAGCCTATGAGACCTTTTATAAATAAAAATCTACCTTGAGGATCAGTTTGTTGATGATTGCATATAAATGGAACTTGACGGGCCACTAATATGGCTACTCCCCGAGTTTTAGACTTGACATAGTTACTGAAGTAAGATTGTGGGTAATGTCGGGAGGTAAGAGACGGTGCTGCATCAGCACGGAAGTGAGTCTCCTGTAGAAACACTATTTCCCCATGTTGCCGGTGAAGGTCTATTAGAGCCATGCGCCGTTTCTGAGGGGAATTAAGGCCCTTAACATTTAAAGTAAGGAAATTTATCGGGGCCATATTTTAATGTGCTTGTGCCGCGAGTGCCGTTGGTAAACCTCAATATGGTGATGACGTTTCAGAGATAGTACCCATGACCTGCATACAGTATGGAAGGGCGGGAAACCATTAGATAACATACTATTCATACAAAGCGTACTGTGCATACGATCAAAGAAACAGAAAAATAAACCTGAGGGTGAAAAAACTTGGAGACGGTGTAGAGCCTGCGAGTGGGGACGCCATCGTCCAGGCCCTGGGGTGTGCCTCTCCTCGCCTGGAGGAGGGGGACAAAAAAGCCACCGCATCTGGCGGGGTATAAGGTCGACCACCGGTAGGTGTCAGGGGAAGGTGCCGAGATCGGCCAGGGCAAATGTTCAGATCTGTTATTGCTTAAAAAGAAGGGAGATCCATTTGATCAGGGGTCCATAAGGACATAAAGCATAGCAGTCTGCCGGCTGTAGATAGTCATGGACGTGTGATTTCTCATGGAAAGGGTGTAAGGTAGTTGTCAGCGTTGAGAGGGGTAGCAGCCTGGGACCATCCGTGCCGTTTTCATCCCGGGTCTTGTTGGGAGTTTGACTGCTGTGACCGGGAAACACCACGGCCACGTTTAGAAGGTGTCTGCCATCTGGGGCGTTGCGGCTGGGTCTGATTTTGGACCAGGTCTAGGGTCTGTCCGCCGTACCAGTCCGGAATATCCAGGCTTTCAATGCCGAGTGCCGTTAACAATGGTGGAAGGTCAGTGACACTAGTGATCCCATAATGCACCCCGTCCAGGGTAACTTGAAGAGAAAACGGGTACCCCCATCTATACTTAACTTGACGGTCCCGTAGAACCTCAGTAAGTGGTTTCAGTAGGCGACGTGCCTGAAGCGTGTGCCAGGAAAGATCAGGGTACAGTTGTAAGGCATTCCCCAGGGGGTCTTTGACATCTTGACGACGCGCGGCTTGTAAGATATCTTCTTTTTGGCGGTAATAGTGAAGCCTGCATATAACATCTCTTGGCGTCATGTTCGGTGTACCTTTTGGTTTCAGGGAGCGATGCGCTCTATCAAAGTGAATTGGGGTGTCAATCGGTCTGCGTAAGAGGGAGTTAAATATAGGCCTCAGAATCTCGGTTAGCATTTCCTTCCCATCTGGCGACTCTGGGAGACCTCTCAACCTCAAGTTATTCCTGCGTCCCCGGTTGTCTTGATCGTCTAGCGCACGGTGGAAACGCTGCAAATATAAAGTATGAGAATTCAGACCTGTTTCCAAGCGAGTCAGTCTGTCTTCTGTGGTTTCTCTATCTCCTTCCAAGTCTTGGACCCGGGCTCCAACATGGCGTACATCCGCTACCACCGCGTCCAGACGAGCAGCGAAAGAGGATTCCAGTTTTGCCAGGAGACTTGCAAGATCCTCTTTAGTGGGTAAGGAGCGGAGTATGTCCCTAACCGATAAGTCTGCATCTTCCGACGGTGTGGGGCTGCCAGCCGCTGATGAATCCCGCGATGGTGCAGGGGCCGGCGCCATCTTGGATTTCTGTGATGTTGCACCGGAGGTGGGGGAATCCTCGAAAAATCTAGCGATGGTGGCCGTTTTAGCTGAGGTAGAAGCAGCCTTGGTGCGGAGGGGTGTCTGGGAGCGTTTTCTATGGGTCATAGTGTACCCTTATGAGCAGGATCTCCCTTCTGTAGCCCTGTTAGCGCCGGAGCTCCTCTAGCATGCGGCCATTTCCTCCGGCGGTCAACATTAATATTTTGTTCTTGAAAAGCCGTTTTGATAAATGGCTGTGAAATTCCCCTCCATTTTGTTTTTCAATTCTGCATAGACTGTTGTTCTTCTGTAGATAATGGGATGTGCCGATTTCCTGTATGTGAGTGCAGGAAAATGTACGCAGAAGCGGGAAGATAGGAAAAAGATTTTTTGTAAACCATATAAGGTAATAAGTGTTTGTTAAACCGTGTTGGTTAAACTTTGACGTGGAAATGTATCTGTATGCTGATTGGCTATAAGTTCATAGAAATCTAATAAAACAGTCTGTCTAACCAAAAATACCTAGACATGACCTGAAGCTACATTGCGTTTGGCTGATTTTGGTGTCTCTGCCATGGCATAGCGCGGCATAGTGCCGCGTAGCGCAGCGTAGCGCGGCATTACGCAGCGTTTTGCTTCCTTTTGATATATAAGAAGAAATGACAGACTTTTTGGGATTCCACATATGGTAATTTATAATAGAATTTTAATTTAACAGTTGGTGCCAGAAATGGGATCTAATTCAATTGTCTGGTATGATTTATTTCATGTTAAACAATTGCCTATTTTAAATAAAAGAATCTTTGCTTCCATGGGGAGACTCTGGCTGTGAGAGTCACTGTGCTGTTGTAGGACGCTCTCTTTATTTTTCTTTCTTTACACCTGCTGTTATATTATGCTTGTTTGTTTATCTTAACTCACCCGATAGAGAGCTGTTAATGAGCGGTGACTCACTCGTTGTGTTAAGTTGATGTACACTGATAAGTTCTGGTGCTGAGTATTTGTTATGTCACTCACCCGGGAAACTTAAAGACTTTTCTATGCGTTGAGTATGTGTATATCGATCTGTCTTTGTCTGTATTGTAGCTCCATTATGTTGGAGTCCATAATTTTCTTCTTACATAGCAAAAATGGGTTTCCTTTGTTCCTATTGAGAGCAGTTTTTCTTTTATGCTAATTACAATTTTTATTGCAATTCTTGTCATTTTTGTTTTTTTTGCGTTGCTGTATGTTTGCGCGCTGTCTTTATTTTAATAAACCTGATTAAAAAGTGTGTATACGGGTATACACTGTACAGTGTGGGCGCTTGTTAATTTTAGTTAAAGTGCTATGTGAATAAATATTCAATTGCTGCCTAAGTATGGTAAAAAGCACATAAAAAACAACCAAAATACGTGCCAAGATTAAGATAAGGATAAACGAGACCATACGGCGCATAAAACAATGAACAGATAATTGTATGAACTGCTGATTAATAGGAGTAAAAGTGAAGGTGTCCTCCAAGATATAAAAGGTGTCCTTAAAAATGCAAAAAATGTCCTTTAAAATACCAAATAGAGGAGGTAAAAGAGTACAAGAAAATTGTAAAAAGATTAATAAGTCAATTTGTGCAAAATAAGTCAGTGGTTTATACTCAAGGGGTGTTGTTGATTGAAGACAAATACATTAATCTTCACTGTGGTGTGGATGTCAAATCTTCTCTTTAAAGGTGTCCCTCAGGGAAAAATGAATAAAGGCAATAATAGTGCAGATGGTCTTACTGAGATGAGATAATTTAATAAAATGGATGTTTCACTCACATTTATTAGAGCCTAAGGGAAATCCAGGCTCAAGGAAAATAGCTTGTGGCCAAGTATAGGGTGGCACGTCCCTCCTTTCATCTGTGGTGATTACTAGATAAAGCAGAGCACTCCCATAGCGTAACTCTGTGCAATACAGGTAGAAAGTTAAATTAAAATTGGTCACACTCACCAGTTATAGAGCCTCTCAATTCCAGGCTCAAGGAGTATCGCCTTGGGTCCTCTTAAGGTGGGGGCCCAAACCTCTTTGATGTAGCAGCAGTTGGTCCAGATGTCCAAAAGGAGGAAAAAGTGGCGAATGCAAAATATAGATAATGAATTTATTGGAATAAATAAAATCCTGGACAAATTGTACCGAGACGCGTTTCGGCTAAAAGCCTTCCTCAGTCGGTATGTTTAGTGTCCATAAAGTGCAAGTAAAGTAAAAGTGAAAATGAAAGTGTCCTCTTATATAGTATCATTTCCTGCCACATTCAATTTGTTAACTCCCTATTTCCTGTTGGTCGATTTCCGTTCGTTCGGATTTACCCAGAAGTGCTTTGCGGTCGTTTCGGAATAAAAACGAAAATGAATACGATACATTGAACGATCGCGGGAAATCCGAATATTTTGAACAATCGCAGCAGTTACGAATCTTTAAAACAATAATCTTATATTGAAAATTTAAAACAAGGCTTAAACCAAGTTGTAGCCTATATAAAATACGGAGATTCGGAAAAACGGGCAGCATTTCGCATCGAAAGTAAACAAAAAAAGTCGACCAATAGAATTCTACGAAAAGTCGTAAAGGTTATTATCATGATCGAAATGCACACATAGTCCCGGCATACTAAGATCAAGTGAAATACAGGTCAGGTATATACATACGATACGAAAAAGAAAAGAAAAGCGAAAGAAAATTTCTTTCTTTAATTTCACCATACGTGGACTGGACAAACCCTTTTTACCCAGAAGTGCTTTGCGAAAATTTTCTTAGTTTCGTTTTCGTTCGTATCCATAGTCTGGGATTTACCCAGAGAGGCCTTGCGAATACTTATTAGTCTCGTTTTCGTTCGTATAATGAACCTGACTTTTTACCCAAGGTTTACTCGATTTTTTAGGGTATAGTAATTAATGATAATTCATCTTTTCGTATATAAGAAACGAAAGGAACGGGAAAAGAAGGGCGAAAAGTATATGAATTTTCTTTTCGTATCTAGTAAAATAAAAATATATAAAATAAAAAATAAAATAGAGAGGTATATATGCTGGAAAGCAAGGATGTTGTCAAATAGACATATTCAGATAAAGATAGGGTAGAGAAGTTTTAGTAATGTCTCATCATGGTCGTTCTATATAAAATAGATTGGGAAGTTGATCATAAGAAAGTTATTAAAATCTCATAAAAATGGGCTCGAATTATAGAATATATACATGGTGGTAAAAATATTAATATTATTGATATTAAAAATATTAAAAATATTAATAAAAATGGAGAGCTGAGTATCATAAAAATGGGTATAAAAATGTATCGAGGGGGTCATCTAAAAGGAAGAAGGGGGGAGGGAGTATTATATCATTTAAAGGAATAATTAATTAGCTGTTAAGAAAATGGCACAGTTCAAAATCTGCATTTAATCCATGTGGCTGAAGTGTATTCATTAAAAAAATCCACCTCATTTCTTCTTTGCCTAGTCGTGTTTCTAGGCTTCCTCCTCTCCAAAGGGGTTCAAGTTTTTGGACTGCCATGAATGAGAGGCCTTCTGGGTTTTGCCCATGTTTTAATTTAAAATGTAATGATACACTATGCTTATCGAAACCTTTCTTAATATTTCTTATATGCTCCTGTATACGTATATTGAGTGGCCGTGTAGTACGTCCCACATATCTGAGTCCACAAGGACAAGTTAAGACGTATATAACATTTTTTGAAAAGCATGTCATCATTCCTTTGATTCTAATTTTTTGGCCATTTCTTTCAATCTCCGAACTTATTTGTTTCTTGCCTTTGGTATTTCTGCAGTTTAAACAGTTTCCACATTGGTGGAAACCTTCTTTTATTCCAAAGTGGTTAGGTACTTTCTTATTTCTTACCCTATGTGAGAGTTCCATCTTTAGATTCTTCACCCCTCTGCATATAATACGTGGTATCGTTGGGAGGATGCCATTCAATATAGGGTCTCTCTGTAGTATTGGCCAATGCTTCTTAATACTTTTCCTTATTTCTTTATTGAGAGGATTATAAGAAAATATAAATGGCACTCCTTCCATATACCTCTGCGTGGGATCCTCTTTCTTTTTTTTCTTCAGAAGTTCCAGTCTTTCCATTCTTCTAACTTCTGTTCTTGTGTCCTCCAAGGTCTGTGGGTTGTACCCTTTCTCAACGAAATCCAAATGTAATTTCGCGGACTGGGTGTCAAAGTCCGAAATGTTGGTACAGTTTCTTTTCATTCGTAAAAACTGTCCTTTCGGGACGGCATTAAGCCACTGAGGTAGGTGGCAACTCCGGCGTTCTATAAAACTATTACAATCCACGTCTTTAAAGTGCGTCTTAGTCTTGATCTTATTATCCTCAACAAAGATTTTTAAATCTAAAAAGACAACTTCACTAGTACTCCAATTTGAGGTTAAGATAATGCCTCTATCATTGGTGGCTAAAAGATTAAGAAAAGACTGTAAAACTTCAACTCCCCCTCTCCATATAAAAAATATGTCGTCGATATACCGGCGATATAAAACCAAGTTTGTTTTCCAATCAGATAAAAATGAATTTTCCCAATGTGCCATAAAAAGATTCGCAAAACTAGGGGCAAATCTTGTTCCCATTGCTGTACCAGACACTTGTAAGTAGAACTCCTCTGAAAACCAAAAATAATTGTGTTCAAGTATAAGTTGTATGCCCTTAAGGATAAATTCGATCTGTTCCGGCTGTAATTTTTGACCTTTCTCTAAAAAGAATTTAGCTGCCTCTATCCCTTTATTATGCGGGATGATTGTGTATAATGACTGGACATCGCTGGTGACTAGTATGTCACCGTCTTTCCAGTCTACGTCCGTCAAAACATTGATCATCTCTATAGTATCTCTCAGGTAAGTCTCAGTAGTCGTAACATATGGCTGTAGTTGTCTATCAAGATATTCTGAGAGTCGGCTGGAAATTGACCCTATACCTGAGATAATTGGCCTGCCTGGTGGTTTTTCTAAGTTCTTATGGATCTTAGGTAAAAAATAAAAAATAGGGATTTTCGGATGGTCGATTTTTAAATACTTGAGTTCATTATTGTTCAGGATGCCAAGTAAATGGCCCTGATCTAGATATTCATGGAATAAATGCTTAAAATTCATCGAGGGATCATTCTTTAAATGTCTGTACGTTGTTTCATCTCCTAGTATTCGCATGGCTTCATTCTTATAATATTCGGCCGTCATAATTACTACTCCTCCACCCTTATCTGCGGGCTTGATTACGATATCATCATCCTGTGTTAATTCACGTAATGCTTTCCGTTCTTGCTGTGTCAAATTATCCTTACTTTTCTTATGTTCCATCTTTTCCAAATCAGATAAAACCATTTGTTCAAAAGTAGTGATCTCCGAAGAGATCATAGATTTTGGAAAAAAGGTGGATTTTTCTTTTAGATTGGTATGTGTATATAAATGCATTGTTGCATTCCTTTCAATCGGGTTTTTGGAAAAGTATTTTTTCAGGCATAGGTTTTTCTTAAATTTTTGTATATCAATATACATATTGAATTTATCTAGTTTGTTTGTGGGAGCAAACTTCATGCCCTTTTGAAGGATTCGGTGTTGGTGGGCAGAGAGGACTTTATTGGTTAGGTTGTATATTCCTCCGTTCGTCCATACTTTCTCCTTCCGTTTAGTTCTCCGTCTTCCAGCTCTACATCCTCTTCTTCCAAGAAGTCTTCCACACCTGGTGACCATCCTCTTTTTAGAGAGAGGTTCTTCCTTTTCAGTCGATAATTGGCCGACTGAAAAACCTCTTCTTTATTATTGTCCTGAGCTAGAGGTTGGAACCGATTGTAGGTATAGGTATCCTGATTATTAGGATGATATACAGGATCTCTCCTTTTTGTATATCTATTGTCGTTATTCTGAGGCCTCCTGTAAGGAACTGTAGTGTACCCATAGGAAGAGTGGTGATCTCTTCGTTGGGACTGTCTGTTCTCTTGTTGGGGTCTAAAGCTTCTAGTATTATCGAAGGGGCCCCTTCTTGGTTCAGGATATCTGGGGTTGGCCGGCCGGTATCTACCTGGGTTTCTCCAAGTGGGGTTGGTGGAATGAGCTATTTCTGGTGCTGCTCTTTGAGGGGTCAATGGAGTGCCTCCTCCTGATTTATCAGATCTGGGTCTCCTCCGAGAGTCATTCCTCAATTGCATAAATCTGGTGGTGGTTTTATATTGGGACATTGAGTCTCGAGTATCAAAATACACCGAAGGTGGGTCTTGTTGCCCTATTTGCCAAACATTCCCACGTTGATAATCTGTTAAATCTCTCTGATATTTTTTCTTTTTACGTTCTTTTATTTCACTGTCTAACAGACTCAGATCCACCTCTAATTTTTCAAAAAAAGGTTTCATTTCTTGTTCGGTTAGGGTGGTGTTCAGTTCGGCATGGGTGTTTTCAATATTCTGATTCAATTTTTTCAAATTTTCATTTCTCCTATCTACAATTAATCTCATGCTATGCAGTGAGAAGCCTTCAAGCATAGTAGACCATCTTTCAAGGAAGACTACATCGTCTTTATCACAGGCTGGATTCTTATTGAATCTTAAACCTCTAGGGACCATCTTATCTTTTAAATATTTCTCTAGGGAAATTACTTCCCATTTGTCCCTAATCTCTTTCCTCAAATCTTTCTCTAATTGTCGCATCATTTGGACTTTATCTATTGGTATATTGCTATTGGCAGAATTGCTGCCCTCAAAAGTGTTGCCATCATCTATGCAAAATTTTTTGCGGAAATCCATCCTAAATGTGCTGCCCAATGACACTGAAGGTTTATTTTAATAGAAGAGTTGATTAAAAAGTGTGTATACGGGTATACACTGTACAGTGTGGGCGCTTGTTAATTTTAGTTAAAGTGCTATGTGAATAAATATTCAATTGCTGCCTAAGTATGGTAAAAAGCACATAAAAAACAACCAAAATACGTGCCAAGATTAAGATAAAAGGATAAACGAGACCATACGGCGCATAAAACAATGAACAGATAATTGTATGAACTGCTGATTAATAGGAGTAAAAGTGAAGGTGTCCTCCAAGATATAAAAGGTGTCCTTAAAAATGCAAAAAATGTCCTTTAAAATACCAAATAGAGGAGGTAAAAGAGTACAAGAAAATTGTAAAAAGATTAATAAGTCAATTTGTGCAAAATAAGTCAGTGGTTTATACTCAAGGGGTGTTGTTGATTGAAGACAAATACATTAATCTTCACTGTGGTGTGGATGTCAAATCTTCTCTTTAAAGGTGTCCCTCAGGGAAAAATGAATAAAGGCAATAATAGTGCAGATGGTCTTACTGAGATGAGATAATTTAATAAAATGGATGTTTCACTCACATTTATTAGAGCCTAAGGGAAATCCAGGCTCAAGGAAAATAGCTTGTGGCCAAGTATAGGGTGGCACGTCCCTCCTTTCATCTGTGGTGATTACTAGATAAAGCAGAGCACTCCCATAGCGTAACTCTGTGCAATACAGGTAGAAAGTTAAATTAAAATTGGTCACACTCACCAGTTATAGAGCCTCTCAATTCCAGGCTCAAGGAGTATCGCCTTGGGTCCTCTTAAGGTGGGGGCCCAAACCTCTTTGATGTAGCAGCAGTTGGTCCAGATGTCCAAAAGGAGGAAAAAGTGGCGAATGCAAAATATAGATAATGAATTTATTGGAATAAATAAAATCCTGGACAAATTGTACCGAGACGCGTTTCGGCTAAAAGCCTTCCTCAGTCGGTATGTTTAGTGTCCATAAAGTGCAAGTAAAGTAAAAGTGAAAATGAAAGTGTCCTCTTATATAGTATCATTTCCTGCCACATTCAATTTGTTAACTCCCTATTTCCTGTTGGTCGATTTCCGTTCGTTCGGATTTACCCAGAAGTGCTTTGCGGTCGTTTCGGAATAAAAACGAAAATGAATACGATACATTGAACGATCGCGGGAAATCCGAATATTTTGAACAATCGCAGCAGTTACGAATCTTTAAAACAATAATCTTATATTGAAAATTTAAAACAAGGCTTAAACCAAGTTGTAGCCTATATAAAATACGGAGATTCGGAAAAACGGGCAGCATTTCGCATCGAAAGTAAACAAAAAAAGTCGACCAATAGAATTCTACGAAAAGTCGTAAAGGTTATTATCATGATCGAAATGCACACATAGTCCCGGCATACTAAGATCAAGTGAAATACAGGTCAGGTATATACATACGATACGAAAAAGAAAAGAAAAGCGAAAGAAAATTTCTTTCTTTAATTTCACCATATTTTATACCCATTTTTATGACACTCAGCTCTCCATTTTTATTAATATTTTTAATATTTTTAATATCAATAATATTAATATTTTTACCACCATGTATATATTCTATAATTCGAGCCCATTTTTATGAGATTTTAATAACTTTCTTATGATCAACTTCCCAATCTATTTTATATAGAACGACCATGATGAACATTACTAAAACTTCTCTACCCTATCTTTATCTGAATATGTCTATTTGACAACATCCTTGCTTTCCAGCATATATACCTCTCTATTTTATTTTTATTTTTATATTTATTTTTATTTTTACTAGATACGAAAAGAAAATTCATATACTTTTCGCCCTTCTTTTCCCGTTCCTTTCGTTTCTTATATACGAAAAGATGAATTATCATTAATTACTATACCCTAAAAAATCGAGTAAACCTTGGGTAAAAAGTCAGGTTCATTATACGAACGAAAACGAGACTAATAAGTATTCGCAAGGCCTCTCTGGGTAAATCCCAGACTATGGATACGAACGAAAACGAAACTAAGAAAATTTTCGCAAAGCACTTCTGGGTAAAAAGGGTTTGTCCAGTCCACGTATGGTGAAATTAAA
The DNA here is from genome assembly GCA_009667805.1 of Leptobrachium leishanense. Taxonomy (NCBI): domain Eukaryota; kingdom Metazoa; phylum Chordata; class Amphibia; order Anura; family Megophryidae; genus Leptobrachium; species Leptobrachium leishanense. The sequence continues at coordinate 59,864 of RXON01003879.1, forward strand.
GAAAGAAATTTTCTTTCGCTTTTCTTTTCTTTTTCGTATCGTATGTATATACCTGACCTGTATTTCACTTGATCTTAGTATGCCGGGACTATGTGTGCATTTCGATCATGATAATAACCTTTACGACTTTTCGTAGAATTCTATTGGTCGACTTTTTTGTTTACTTTCGATGCGAAATGCTGCCCGTTTTTCCGAATCTCCGTATTTTATATAGGCTACAACTTGGTTTAAGCCTTGTTTTAAATTTTCAATATAAGATTATTGTTTTAAAGATTCGTAACTGCTGCGATTGTTCAAAATATTCGGATTTCCCGCGATCGTTCAATGTATCGTATTCATTTTCGTTTTTATTCCGAAACGACCGCAAAGCACTTCTGGGTAAATCCGAACGAACGGAAATCGACCAACAGGAAATAGGGAGTTAACAAATTGAATGTGGCAGGAAATGATACTATATAAGAGGACACTTTCATTTTCACTTTTACTTTACTTGCACTTTATGGACACTAAACATACCGACTGAGGAAGGCTTTTAGCCGAAACGCGTCTCGGTACAATTTGTCCAGGATTTTATTTATTCCAATAAATTCATTATCTATATTTTGCATTCGCCACTTTTTCCTCCTTTTGGACATCTGGACCAACTGCTGCTACATCAAAGAGGTTTGGGCCCCCACCTTAAGAGGACCCAAGGCGATACTCCTTGAGCCTGGAATTGAGAGGCTCTATAACTGGTGAGTGTGACCAATTTTAATTTAACTTTCTACCTGTATTGCACAGAGTTACGCTATGGGAGTGCTCTGCTTTATCTAGTAATCACCACAGATGAAAGGAGGGACGTGCCACCCTATACTTGGCCACAAGCTATTTTCCTTGAGCCTGGATTTCCCTTAGGCTCTAATAAATGTGAGTGAAACATCCATTTTATTAAATTATCTCATCTCAGTAAGACCATCTGCACTATTATTGCCTTTATTCATTTTTCCCTGAGGGACACCTTTAAAGAGAAGATTTGACATCCACACCACAGTGAAGATTAATGTATTTGTCTTCAATCAACAACACCCCTTGAGTATAAACCACTGACTTATTTTGCACAAATTGACTTATTAATCTTTTTACAATTTTCTTGTACTCTTTTACTTCCTCTATTTGGTATTTTAAAGGACATTTTTTGCATTTTTAAGGACACCTTTTATATCTTGGAGGACACCTTCACTTTTACTCCTATTAATCAGCAGTTCATACAATTATCTGTTCATTGTTTTATGCGCCGTATGGTCTCGTTTATCCTTTTATTTTATAACCTAACTGATTCCAAAGGATTTGCAAACTGTTTTTTCTTTCAGATTTCACCTTTGTTTTTGTTTTATTTTTTCTTTTGTTTCTTGCCATTGATTACGTCTGTTAATTTCACTGTTTGTCTTTACTAATTATTAATGTATGTGTTTATCTTTGTTTTATATTTCCTAGTTCTGATATTGTGTTTTATCATATGTAATTTATGTATAGGGACTGCTTCTGTTACCACAGGTTGCTTCGTTTCTATACGTTTTTCCTGCTTTGCCTTTAGTAAAAAAAAAAAAACAGACAGGATATGAACAGACAATAGCACCTTTCAAAAACACTTGCTTACTAATTTTTTCCTCCTTCCTATAAATTCTTTGTAGAAAAAGTTTTCTTTCTTTGTTTTTTTATTAATAGTTCTTTCTATTTGCAATATGTAGTAGTTAATGATGTAAATTGAAAAATGTATTTAGCTGTGAGTTCTGGAATGTGTCCTATTTTCATGCTATTATGGGAATAGTTAGATATTGATAATAACAAGTCTAATGCCTTAAATATATAATAGTAACTAAATTCTGGAACTGGGCACAGTTTGAGCAGGTTTGGCTGTGTACATATGTGGAATAAAGAAAGAAATTGTGGGAGCTGGATTTACTGTGAATGAATGATATAAGTTGATAAATGATATATGATAAAAAAACTATTTTGTGTATCAAGGTGCTGGGCGTTATGTATCTGCCATGGGCTTTGATATAAGTTATAAGTTTTCCCAAAAGAGGCGTGGTCGGTAATTTTTTATGGTCTTTGAGTCCAGCACAAAGGGATTGACCACACCTTAATATAGGTTATATGTTTTGTATAAGGAACAAGCATGCCTGTGTAGTTTCTTTGTTGCTGAACGACTGATAATCTCTACTAAAGATATAATTATAGTAATATTTGAGTCCCCTATTGAATAATTGCCAAAATGGCTGACTGAGGTCATTTACAGGTTTTGTAACCTGTGTAATGTTCATCATAATTCAGTAAGCAAAGAGGTCCTGTTTAAGAGCTTACACTCTAAGAGGAGAGGATAAAGTAATATTGAAGTTGTAGTTTATGGAAGTTGTAGAATATGGAAGGTTGTAGTTTAGTATCCTGAGTATTGTTTTTTTCTTTTTTCTGCATTGGTAGCCATATGTCTAGTTTTATTTTTTGCTGTCTGATGTTTTTGTCTTTTGGTGTGAAGTGCAACAACGTATGACTATGCCCCATTGAATTTTCTTGGGGAGGGAATAAAACATCCTGTAAAATAGCTGCACAAACACCGCACGTTTGAATGTTTGTTTTTAACCACTATCCTTGATAAAGATTGCTGATTTTAAATTTTTCTTAAGAATCTTTTTCTCGGAGTTTCCTCTGAGAACTTTGTGCTAGTTAACATGTCAAGTTTTAAACATGCCCTTCTATACTTTCTTTCCCAGTTTATGATATTTTTGTTATGTGTTTTTTTTATTTGAATTGAAGAGCATTTTAAGAAAATTGGTGACCACTGCAAAAGTAAACAAAAAAAAAAAGGTTTCACGTTCTTCTCCTAGCCCCCTCCATTTTGTCTCTCTCATGACCCCTCCTCTCCTCCATTTTGTCTCTCTCATGACCACTCTTTTTTCTTTGAGTCAAAAACTGTGTTGCATTTTTTTTTCTCTTTAAAGAAACCTGGAATCCATTTTAAAGTATTTCAACCAAATAAATTTTAAAGTTTTTTAAAGGTTTATAATACATTTTTTTCCAATGTTTTTAACATTAGGTGAAAATTACCCATGCATGCCAACTTTGATCAAGCTAGATGGAAGATTATGTGATGCCAATATCAATACAACTATTGGAATTGAAGGAAATTTACTCAAACACATTATCATTTCATGTTACAATGTTACATCAATCGGATAATAAGGAATTATCAGACACCATGCAATAAAACATTCTAATTAATGAATGAAGAAGACATTTTATCAACAACTCATCGATACTTGAATGCGATTAACCACTTGGCTGCTATGGACGCGCTCAGCGCGTCCAGCCAAGTGGTTCTCCTGTGCTATGGAAGCGCTGAGCGCGCCCATGCACAGGAGGCAGCAATCCGTTGGATTCTGGCGGATTGCTGTGCCCCCCGGTGCGGGCTGACATCTTGGATGTCAGCCCAGCACTCGGGACCCCGGCGGGGAAATTAGATGTCATCGCGGCGACGCGATGACATCTAATTCAGGCGCCCCCCGCATGTGCGGAAGAGGCGCCTGAAAGGGAGGGGGAGGTCCTTCGGACCTCTCTCCCTCCCGATCGCCGGGGAGCAGGGAGTTAATACAGGCACCGCTTGGAAGGGCACAGCCTGCCCTTCCAAACGGTGGCTGTCATTAACCCCTGGGGAGCCGGTTCACAAATCGGCGCTGAAAAGCGCCGTTTCGTGATCCTTTCCCAGAGCTGGTCGACATCTTGGATGTCGGCCAAGCCTCCGGGAACTCCCCCTGAGGACTGGCATCATCGTGCATAGCACGATGACGCCAGTCCTTGAGTTAACCCTTAGCTGCCACCAATGGTGGAGATAGGGGTTACAATGTACCCCCTATCTCCCGATCCATGCCAGCTGGGGGTTAAAGTTTGGTACTGTTGGATCGGCCAGAGCATGGCCGTTCGAACGATACCAAACATGACTATGAAAAAGTTTTAAAAAAATAATAAAAATAAAAATAAAAAAATATTTAAAAAAATAATAAAAAAATAAATAAACAAGTTTTTTTTGGTTTGTTAATGCAGCAATATTGTTCCCTTTTCAATTATAATAAGAACAATGATGCTGCACTTACGATTTTTGTATGCGGTGCGTTTGTTAAAAATCACGTAATTTTCCCCAAAAAATAATGTAACGAGACCCCATTTCAAATATTTTTTAAAAAGCGCACCCCACACAAAATATAACCACAATTGCTCGCATGTTAAAATGTGAAAAAAAACACTTTACACATTGTAAATTATTGAAAATTCATATTTTATTGCATTTTTTGGTATTATATACAGACAGGACATGACGTATACATATAATAATGACATATTATGAATCTGCCGAGTCTGACATAAAGAACGATATATAATATGTCGGGGTCATATACTAAAATAAGCCTTCAAAACACGTTTAAACAAGATGAGCGAAACAGGTTAAAATGAGCTCAGCACAGAGACAGGAAATGCCTCAGCAGCGAAAGGGTTAAAGAAGATCATTGATTTAGAAATAAAACTTAAGACATGTCAGTTTCACAAAACAGTTATTTTCAACCAGTAAGACAAAGAAAGAAGAAAATAATGTATTTTTATATGCTGATGGGTTATCATTGTGTTGTCTAAGTGATAATTATTCTGTGTCTTTTATTATTTTATATTTTATTATTTTTGTTGTTCGGTGTCACGGAATGGCCCAGGACCCTCAGCCAGAGACAGTCCTTTGTGACATTGGGGTCCCTTAGACTCCTAGGTGCCGTTGCACCCTGCAGAACTCCTTGTTTTATTTTATTAGATGTGGTTTCATTGTGTGGTGTAATAAAAGTGTCCCCGTATGTGTATTGTGAAATGTGTGTAAAAACCCCATTGTATGTGTAGCGCTCACTCCCGGAGGAGCCGCTGAAAATGAACCACGGGTCAGTCTCCCCGCACTAGGGAATAAATATACTCCAACACAGTTGTGAGTTTTTATCATTTAAATAGTTTACTAAAATCTTGAGCAGATGTTGAAACACGGTATTCACAAATATTATTACAATATTTTCGTATTACGGTAAAACGCGCAGCGGAAAAGAAACGAAACACGAGGCTTCGTATTTCGGAAAATAAAATATTCGCGACCAAACATAAAAGAATGCAATTTCCCGATAGTTCAGAAAAAAAAGGACACGTAGCGAAACCCCAAACATACAATCCCTTCGTATTACGGCAAACGCGCAGCGGAAAAAGAGAAAAATGTATTCGGAACGTATCTTTGTCTTTAAACCCCGTTCCAGTTCCAGTTCCAGTTCCAGAATGTGAGAAGCGTATCTGTGTGTGTGTGGTACCCGGGTACTGTTCAACTGGCCAGTGAATTTATTAAAGGAAGGTCTTCGACTAGTCAGTTGGGGCCCTGTAAACTTTAAAGAGAAAACAGCAGAGCGTCCTTTAATCATACAACAGCCTTGGAGGCCTCTCACCCATCCGATGACTGCTTTAGGCTCCGCTGACCCAGGACGTCTCTCCACCCGATTTTGACTGGGGATACTAGCGGCCCGATCCGTTGTCTGACTCCATACAGCTTATCCAGCTCACCGCCTGCTCTCCGTTCGATTTCCCCGGTCTGCAGCGATGCCTGGATTCCGGCGGGTCTCCTTCTCCTCAGCTGGGGTGATCCTCTCCGCAATAACAGGTCTCTCTTGGTCTCTCTGGGCTATCTCTGGGTCTCTGGCCTGGGCCCTCTCGTGATCTCCTACAATACGTCTCCTCTCTCTCCTTCCCTGGCGCGCTCTCGAACCTTCTCCACGAGGCAGAGGATGTAAGTGTCCAGTCCCCACCCACTTCCTGTCTTCTTGCAAAGCATGCCGGGCATTGTAGTCCCAATGTCCAGTATCTCTGATCGCGATAGTCTCCATCTTGTGGCCAAAAATAGGTACTGCCACAGCAAGATTTTTAGCACAGCGCTACATATGCTTTGCTCGCCGCCATTTCCCAGTGCCTCGTGGATCCGGTCGAATTGATCGGATCATAAAATGGCCGATTCGGACCATCCGGTCGAATCGAAAAATGGCCAATTTGAACCATCCGGTTACGAATCGGCAACACCCCGATTCGTAACAGCCAATACGAATCGGGACCCAGGTACCTTTTCCCAGTGAGGGCCAATGAGACTTGTGGGGGCGGGCAGGGATTCCTATTGTTCTCTTGCTGTACAAATGTTTATAAATATATGTGTCTTCCCAGTAAAAGTCAGTTCATCTAGTGCATACAGCTCCGCCTGGTGTCATTTATTTTCGGCCGTGCTCTTGAGATCCCTCGCGGTCTTTGGGGTACTTCCCCCACGAGGTACGATCCGATCACCCTGTGTCTGCATCTCGGATCAGAACAGAGGTGCATCGTACGGGCTTCGACCGTGCTGAACGATCGATCACTGGTGCTGTTTCCCCGATCCGAAGCCGCGGCGCATCTGCCGCGCATCGATATACCGAAGCGCTGCATATCCGAGGGAAATCCGAAACGTTTCCCATCCGAACGGCTTCCCGGACGAAACGTTTCCCACCCGAACGGCCGCTCCACACCCGATCCGAACTGCACCAAGGTCAGTAGATCAGCCGCTCGAGACGCTGAGTGCCGTGCCACTCAGTGGTCGGGCTGATCTCACCCCGGGGTCCCCTCCACAGCCCGCCAACCCTTCCCCAGGGTCATCCCAGGCCGCTCGAGACGCCGAGTGCCGTGACACTCGGTAGTCGGGTCGGTGGTAAGCGCAGTGGGAGGAGCAGATAGGAGCACACCCGCAGGCGGACAACACCCGTTCCGCTACATTCGGTTACAATCAATATTCCCTGACATTTAGGATTATTGAAGATCACATCCAATTAAAGTTAGAGTTAATTAATGTATTTAGGAACATATAATTTAATGCATTTGCATAAATATGTTTCATGACATACTGTATATAGTGGTAAATGGAAAGTTTTAATTTGGTAAAATTATAAGTTGTTTTTATTGTTTACATTTTATTTGAGGATTGGTGTGTTTTATAAACACCAGGTTTGTTTCAAAACACCGAACAAGACTGAATAGGATAGTAATTAAATATTTTTTGATATTTAACCCCTTAAGGACCCCTGACGTACCCTGTACGTCCTGTCCTCGGGTCTCCCTTAGACCCGCGGACATACAGGGTACGTCAGCGGCGCCTAATCCCCCTCCCGCCCGATACTCACCTCCCTCGCCGGATCCCACGGCGATCTGGCAGGGAGGAAGCCTGCTCATGTGATTTACATGGGCAGGCGAGGCTGATGAAGTCGCCACGCTGCGTGGTGATGTCATCAGCAGGCGTCCCCATTCATTTCAATGGAGGGGAGGGGGGGCTCCTTCGGAGCCCTCTATCTCCCCAACTATTGAAGCTAGGGAGATGCCGTTTACACCGCTGGAGAGGGGAGAGCCTCCCCTTTCCAGCGGTGTATGGCATTAACTGTTTCGCTGCCGGATCACGTTGCGGCGCCAATTGGCGCCAAAACGCGATTCAAACCTGGAGGGGGCTGACATCTTGGATGTCAGCCAAGCCTCCAGGTCCCCCCCCACCCACTGACAACCTCACCATATGTGTGAGGATGTCAGTGGGCCAGTTAACCCTCTAGCTGCCATGTAGAGATAAGGGGATCCTAAGGATCCCTTTATCTCCCGATCCATGGCAGCTAGATGGTAATATTTGCCATCATTTGAAAGGCCTGGTTATGGCCTTTCAAATGATACCAAACATGACCAGGTTTGGTTTAAAAAAAAATTAAATAAAAAAAGAAAAATAATAAAAAAATTAAATAAAATAAAAAAATGTTTTTTTTAAAAAAGTTTTTTGTCTGGGGGGGTTTAATTAAATAGGACCTAGGCTGTCATCTAAAAATAATTAGCGCAAAATGGTCAGAATGAGCGCAGCGCACATAGGTGAACTGTCTCAGCAGTGAAGGGGTTAAAAAGCAAACGCATGTAAAAATTGGGTATTTCTAGTCTCGGGACAAAATCTTGAACCTATTTAGCCGGGTCGTTTTGGGTGGTTGTAGATTTTGGGGATTAAATTACAAAAAAGTGTGTTTTTACCATTTTTTCCTCATATTTCATATTTTTTTATAGTAAATTATTCGATATGATGGAAATAATGGTATTTCTAGAAAGTCCATTTAATGGCGGGAAAAAGGGTGTATAATATGTGTGGGTTGAATAAACGAGTAAGAGGAAAATTTGACCTAAACACTAACAGCGCAGAAACGTAAAAACAGCAGCGGTCACTAAAAGACGGATTTGTGTAAAACCGCCCGTCACTAAGGGGTTAAATGGGTGGAATATGCACTTTGACTATTTCCCTTTTGAGCCACAGTTGTGTATATATATTTTTCTCTAAATGCAATGAGTCAGACGTAGTATGATCTTTCTTTTTTTGTTGCTTGAGGCCCATAGGCTTAGCGGGGAAATTTTTAAATTCATTATCTGTGTCTCTTCTTGTGTAAATTAACATTTTATTGTTTTCGTGCACTTGAGAGAGACAATGAATGAAAGTGTATATGATTAACGGGGTATACCATATTTTCTTTTCTTTTTTTATTTTCTTTATTGTTGCTAAGACCGTATCACATCATCAAGAAATCTGACAGTCACAATGACTGCATATGAAACGAATCATGGACATTTTGTGTCAAGGTCAAAGGTCACAGGTAATAAGCAACCAGCGCAAAGAGACAGCTTGTTCAGGAGTCCCTATGGTGGGAGCTCTGATGACATTCAATGATTATGCGTATCAAGCTGGGATGTTGGAAAAGCCCAAACCTTGATCTCACAATTTGTATATCTATTCGTATATCTTAAAGGTATAGGCAAGGACACTGTAGCCCAGGTATAATTAGCTTAATTGCCTAGGTTTGGTTTATCTTTTAGATGATCACAGGTGATATGTGATCAAAGGAAAGAATTGTTAGATTTTAATTTCCTGTATAAAATATAAATATTTTGTCTTGAAAAGCCTGTTTTGATAAAATGGGATGTGAAAATTCCCCCCTCCATTTTGTTTCTTTCAATTCTGCATAGACAGTTGTTCCTTCTGTAGGATAATGGTATGTGGCCGATTTCCTGTTATGTTCAGTGCAGGAAAATGTGCGCAGAAGCGGGAAGATAGAAAAAATATTTTTTGTAAACCATATAAGGTAATAAGTGTTTTTTAATCCGTGTTGGTTAAACTTTGACGTGGAAATGTGTATGCTGATTGGCTATAAGTTCTTTGAAATCTAATAAAACAGTCTATCTAACAAATGATACCCAGACATGACCTGAAGCTACATTGCGTGTGTCTGATTTTGATGTCTCCGCCATGGCGTAGCGCGGCATAGCGCAGCGTTTTGCTTCCTTTTGATATATAAGAAGAAATGACAGACTTTTTGGGATTCCATATATGGTTATTATAATAGAATTTTAATTTAACAGCACCCCGGCTGCATTGGTACATTTTGGTCAGCATATGGTGGTGTCTGCCTTTCGAATAGGTCTACTACAGTAAAGAAAAGCATTGGGAATATTCCCAAAGATTTTCCACTTTATAATTAACTAGCTTTTGCCCGCGGCTTCGCTCGCGTGGATTTTAGGATTTGTTAAAATTGTTTTTTAAAAGAAACTTGAGGTTTTTTTGGTAGAACCCCCGCTTTCCCCCCCACTTGGGAATTTTGGGAAATTGTAAAAACACGTGTTTTTTTTATTTTTCAAGAAGAACGTAAGTGCCAAATTTCACACCTGTAACATCTTTGGTTTTTGAAACATAGGTATAGTGATAAAAGTATTCACATCCCTTTCCCCCACCCCCTTAACTGGATTTTCGGAAAATGGTAAAACATGTTTTTTGTTTGCACGAAGATTGTAAATATCGAATTTCACACCTGTAACATCATTGGTTTTTGAAATATAGGTATAGTGATAAAGGTATTCATCACCCTTTTTGCCCCCCACTGTATTTTTGGAAAATGGTAAAATACGTGTTGTTTTATTTTCAAGACGAATCTAAATACCAATTTTCATGTCTGTAACATCTTCTGTTTTGAGATATAGGTATCCTGTTGAAAAGTATCCACCCCCCTTTTTTTTCACCCACCCCGTGGGATTCTTGGAAAATGGTAAAACATGTGTTTTTTTATTTTTCAAGACGATTGTAAGTGCCAGATTTCACACCTGTAACATCTTTGGTTTTTGGAAATATAGGTATACTGATAAAAGTATTCAACCCCCCTTTTTCCCCCTCCCACTGGATTTTTGGAAAATGGTAAAATAGGTGTGTTTTTGTTTCTCAAGACAAATCTATAAACCAATTTTCACATCTGTAACATCTTCTGTTTTTGAGATATAGGTATCCTGTTTAAAAGTATTCACCCCCTTTTATCTACCCCCCACATGGATTTTTGGAAAAAGGTAAAACACGTGTTTCTTTATTTTCAAAAGATTGTAATTACCAAACTTCACACCTGTAACATCTTGGTTTTTGAACTATAGATATACTGATAAAAGTATTCAGACCCCTTTCCCTTGACCCCCCCTTATTCGGATTTGTGGAAAACTGCAAAACACATGTTTGTTTTTTTTCACGAAAATTGTAAATACAAAATTTCACACTTGTAAAATCTTAGATTTTTGAAATATAGGTAAACTGATAAAAGTATTCAACCCCCCCTTTTTGCCCCCCGCCCATTGAATTTTTGGAAAATGGTAAAATAGGTGTTTTTTGTTCTCAAGACGAATCTAAATACCAATTTTCACGTATGTAACATCTTCTGTTTTTGAGAAATAGGTATCTTGTTTAAAAGTATTCAGCCCCCTTTTTTTCACCCCCCCCTTGGGATTTTTGGAAAATGGTATAACACCTGTTTTTCTTTTTCAAGAAGATTGTAAATACCAAATTCACGTCTGTAACATCTTTGGTTTTTGAAATATAGGTTTAATGATAAAAATATTAAGACCCCTTTCCCCCGACCCACCCCAATTGGATTCATGGAAAATGGCAAAAAACATGTTTTGTTTTTTCACAAAGATTGTAAATACCAAATTTTACACTCGTAACATCTTCGGTTTTTGAAATATAGGTATACTGATAAAGGTATTCAACCCCTGTTTTTGCCCCCCCCCCAATGAATTTTCAGAACATGGTAAAATAAGTGTTTTTTTATTTTTCAAGACGAATCTAAATACTGATTTTCACATCTGTAGCATCTTCTGTTTTTGAGCTATAGGTATCCTGTTTAAAATATTCAATCCCTTTTCACCCCCTTATTGGTGGATTTTCCAAAAAGCCTTCCCTAGTGGGTGCCCACATCAAAAAACAGTGCACCTTCAAAATTTCACATCCCTAGGTTAAACGGTTTCAGTTGGGCATTGATGAGTCAATCAGTCAGGACTTTCGCGTTTATGATAAAAGTATTCAACCCCCCTTTTTGCCCCCAAAGGAATTTTCAGAAAATGGTAAAATACGTGTTTTTTTATTTGTCAAGATGAATCTAAATACCGATTTTCACGTCTGTACCATCTTCTGTTTTAAAGATATAGGTATCTTGTTTAAAATATTTAAAATATTCAACCCCCTTTTTTCGCCCCAGTCTAATTTTTGAAAAATGGTAAAATACGTGTTTTTTTATTTTTCAAGATGAATCTAAATACCGATTTTCACATCTGTAACATCTTCTGTTTTTGAGCTATAGGTATCCTGTTTAAAATATTCAACCCCCTTTTTCACCCCCTTAGAGGCGGAGTTTCCAAAAATCCTTCCTTAGTGGGTGCCTACATCATAAAAACAGTGCACCTTCAAAATTTCACGTTCCTAGGTTAAACGGTTTCAGCTGGGCGTTGATGAGTCAATCAGTCAGGACTTTCGCATTTATGATAAAAGTCTTCAACCCCCCGTCTGTCAGTCAGTCAGTCAGGACTTTCATGTTTATATATATAGATGAAAAGTAATTTCCAAAAAAACAAAAAACAATGCTGGTGTTTCTGACAATAGTTATATGGTACTTGGTAGTGAACTGGTTAACTGAAATAAAAAGGAAACATTCACTTTATACTGTAGGATAACTAAATTTGTTGTTAAATGATAGAACCATTCGTTCTTTGCTCTTTGCTTTACTTTTTATTTATTTTTGCTCCTAGACATTCTTCGTTATACTTTAGATAATGTAAGAAAGATCTCAGAGTGGATCCTCGAAGGGGACACGTGTCTTTAAATGAAGTCTGAATGTTTATAGATCTCCCTGCGGTTTCTCCACATTTCATTTCCCTGCGAGTTGAAAATGCTGTAATTGTGAGTGTGGAATGAGAGCCGGTGCAGATATAAGCAGAGCACGGTGCAGATATAAGCAGAGCACGGTGCAGATATAAGCAGAGCACGGTACAGATATAAGCAGAGCACGGTACAGATATAAGCAGAGCACGGTGCAGATATAAGCAGAGCACGGTGCAGATATAAGCAGAGCACAGTGCAGATATAAGCAGAGCACGGTTGAGCTTTGCCGAGAGGATACAGACATATTAATGCGAGGACCCATGAATGCACATTATGCTATGTTTCCTGATAAACCAACAGGAAAGTATCCGCGCTGCTTTCTATTCTGCCTGAGCATTATGATGGGTATGGGAAGCTGCAGACTGAGCTCTGGGCCTGGCTGCAAAATCACTCACAAAAATGCATTCTTTCATCCCAAATACATCCAGGATGGAGACATTATCATCGGAGGAATCTTCACAGTGACATATTATTATATGCATGTTTCTCCAGTCGAGAGAGGCGAGGCTGTTATCTTTTGTTTCTAGTATGTAGGTTTTTTTTTTTTTTTTTTTGCATTTATATACTTTGTATTTTTTTTCTATGTTTTCATTTTACCTGTTGTAGATTTGTATTTCATTGTTTTAGAATTGGGGTTACTGTTATAGTTATGGTTGCTGATACTGTTTCTGATTGTATTAGGGTTACTGTTAGTATTAGGGTTACAGTAACTGTTTCTAGTTGTATGAAGGTTACTGTTAGGGTCACTGATTCTATTTGTTTAGGATTAGGGTTACTGTTAGGGTTATATCACACTGATTGTTTCTGCTTATATTAGAGATACTGTTAGTATTAGGTTACAGTGACTGCTTCTACCTGTATTAGAATTACTGTTAAGGCTAGGGTCACTGATTCTATTTGTTTTAGGATTAGGGTTAGCAATACTGTTAGGGTGATATAACAGTGACTGTTTCTGCTTGTAATAGTGTTACTGTTAGTATTTGGTCTACAGTCACCGCTTCTAGTTATATTAGTGTTACTGTTATTGTTTGGATTACAGTTACTGTCTCTCTAGTTCTTTTAGGTTTACTGTTAGGTTTATATCACATTGACTGTTTCTGCTTGTAATAGTGTTACTGTTAGTATGTGTGTTACAGTAACTGCTTCTAGTTATATTAGGATTACTGTTAAGGTTGGGGTCACTGATTCTATTTGTTTTAGGATTAGGGTTATATCACAGTGAATGTTTCTACTTTTATTAGGGTTACTGTGACTGCTTCCTGTTGTATTGGGGTTACTGTTAGGGTTAGGGTCACTGATTATATTTGTTTTAGGGTTAGGGTTACTGTTAGAGTTATAGCACAGTAACAGTTTCTGCTTGTATTAGTGTAACTGTTAGTATTTGGGTTACAGTGACTGTCTCTAGTTGTGTTAGGGTTACTGTTAGTATGTGTGTTACAGTGACTGTCTCTAGTTGTCTTAGGGTTACTGTTAGTATGTGTGTTACAGTGACTGTCTCTAGTTGTGTTAGGGTTACTGTTAGTATGTGTGTTACAGTGACTGTCTCTAGTTGTGTTAGGGTTACTGTTAGTATGTGTGTTACAGTGACTGTCTCTAGTTGTGTTAGGTTACTGTTAGTATGTGTGTTACAGTGACTGTCTCTAGTTGTATTAGGGCTGCTGTTAGTGTGTGTGTTACAGTGACTGTCTCTAGTTGTATTAGGGTTACTGTTAGTATGTGTGTTACAGCTACTGTCTCCAGTTGTGTTAGGGTTACTGTTAGTATGTGTGTTACAGTGACTGTCTCTAGTTGTGTTAGGGTTAGGGATGAGCCGAACACCCCCTGAGTTCGGTTCGAGCCCGAACCCGAAATTCCCATTTGTTCGGGACCGAACCCGAACCCGAACTCCCATGCAAGTCAATGGAGCTGAAAATTCAGTTTTTTAGAGTGCCCTCCAAGAGGGCATATATGCTACATAATTGCCATAAAAGGTGTATGGGGGTCCGGGTAGTGCCGTGGAGGACAGGACAAAAAGTTAAGAAAAAAACGTTTTTAAAGGGACAGTGAGTTTTCCATGAAATAAGGGTTAAAAATAAAAACGAAAAATTCCTTCAAATATCGTGCCTAGGAGGTCCCCATAACCTGCCCTTGAAGTGGCGGATTTCTAGGATGTATAGAAACACTTAAAAACAAAAAAATGACGTTTCATATGATGGTAAATGCTTTTCCTTTAATCTATCCATAAACAACTGCTTGGGGCGGCAGCCTGTATGAAAAGACATTTTAGGACGCGCAGAAAAAGTTTAGTGTTTTTTTGGGCTAAATTATTGTGAAACTTATGCATGCTCTGGATGAAAGTAACAATAGGTGATTTAAAATTGGGCTTTTAGCGTCGGCAACAGTGCCGTCACACCGTAACCCCTCTGAGGATATGAATCCGATACAGGCGTCAATGGCAGTGCACCCAGATATTGTGCCTTTAGTGCCTGGCATGCAAGTACTATCATACAGTAACCCCTCTGTGGTATTGTGGAAGAGTGCAGGGGTGGACCATGTGGTCCTATATTGAAAAGTTTTTTATCTGGTAATGGGCGTCAGTGCACCCAGATATTGTGCCTTTAATGCCAGGCCATCAAGTATCATCATACAGTAACCCCTCTGTGGTATGGTGGAAGAGTGCAGGGGTGGACCATGTGGTCCTATATTGAAAAGTTTTTGATCTGGTAATGGGCATCAGTGCACCCAGATATTGTGCCTTTAATGCCAGGCCATCAAGTATCATCATACAGTAACCTCTCTGTGTTATTGTGGAAGAGTGCAAGGGTGAACCTTGCGGTCCTATATTAAAAAGATATGCATCTGGTTAAGGCGTCAGTGCACCCAGATATTGTGCCTTTAATGCCAGGCCATCAACTATCATCATACAGTAACCCCTCTGTGGTATTGTGGAAGAGTGCAGGGGTGGACCAAAGTTTTTTTATTTTTTTTAATGAGTGTCAGTGCAGCCAGATATTGTGCCTTTCATGGCAGCAAGTGCCTTCACACCGTAACCCTTTTGTGGTATTGTGGAAGAGTTCAGTGCTGGAGGTTTTGTGAATGCAGAAGAGGACATCCCCTATCTATTCCATTACTTCAGCATCAGGGGATTGATAGCTGCTGATCCAGGACTGATTCATTTTTATAAATGTCAGTCGGTCTACAGAGTCGGTGGACAGATGCACTCTTTTGTCTGTGACAAAACCTCCAGCGGCACTAAACGTCCTTTCGGAAAGCATGCTAGATGAAGGGCAACCTAGTAGCTGCATAGCATATTGGCTAAATTCTGGCCAGTGATCCAATCTCAACACCCAGTAAGCCAGTGGATCATCTGCTGGAAAGGTATCCAGGTCTGCCCTTGCCCCTAGGTAGTCCTGCACCATATGGTGAAGATGCTGGCAATGGGTGCCTACATTTGACGTCCCTGGGCGTCGAGGACTAAAATTTTTTAAAAATGCATCAGTCAAGCGGCCCTGGCTTTCACCACTATTCCTCTGATCATCCGCTGCCTCAGAAGCACGTGTGTCAGCACTTGGTAATCTACCAGTGCCTGGAAAGGTGTTACACAAGTGTCGGTTTAGAGCGTCCTCAAGTTTTTTCATCCTGTGCTCCCTCTGTGCGGGCAGGATGAGCTCTGCAACTTTCCCCTTGTATCGTGGATCAAGAAGGGTTGCCAAACAGTAATGATCCCTCTCCTTGATAGCACGAATCCTGGGGTCCTTTAGCAGGCTTTGCATCATTAGGGAGCCCATGCAGCGTAGGTTGGAGGTGGCATTAGCTGCCGTGTCTTCCTGGTCAATGAGGATGACCGTATCGTGCACTTCCTCCTCCCAGCCACGCACAAGCCCTTCTGTTTCTGGGCACACAAAACCTTCCCTTGAGGAATCCCCACCTTCAATGCCCCCACTACTTAAATAGTCCTCCTCCTCCTCATCCTCCTCCTGTCTGATCTGAGTAGGACCCGCTGGAATGCTGTCTGCGGAAAGACTGGGGCCTTGAGAGCTAGGGAAGGCCTCCTCTTCCTCCCGCTGCTCTGCCTCTAGAGCCACATCTATAATTCCCTGCAGAGTGTGCTCCAGCAGGAACACTAAAGGAATTGTGTCACTGATGCATGCACTGTCCCTGCTCACCATCCTCGTTGCCTCCTCAAATGGTGACAGTACAGTGCATGCATCCTTGATCATCAGTCACTGCGGGGGGGGGAAACAAGTTGACCTGAACCTGTCCTTGTGCCATACTCACACAGGTACTCGTTGATGGCCCTCTGCTGCTTGTGCAGACGCTGCAGCATTGCTAATGTTGAATTCCACCTTGTGGGCATGTCACAGATCAGACGGTTTGTGGGAAGGTGGAATTCTCTTTGAATTTCTGCCAGGCGAACGCTTGCTGGGAATGACCGTCTGAAGTGGCTGCAGACATTTCTGGCCTGGATGAGAAGCTCTGGCAGCCCTGGGTACTTGGTTAGGAAACGCTGTACCAACACATTTAGGACGTGTGCTAGGCATGGTACATGCATCAATTTACCCTTGCGTAGGGCGGAGAGAAGGTTGCTGCCATTATTGCAGACAATCATTCCCAGCTCAAGCTGGCGTGGTGTAAACCATCTCTGCACCTGCCCCTGCAGAGCTGACAAAATTTCTGACCCGGTGTGGCTCCTGTCCCCTAAACAAACCAGCTCAAGCACAGTATGGCATCTTTTTGCTTGAGCCATTGCGTAGACCCTGTCAGGCGTGGGTTTAACTGCCACTTCGCCAGAGACAGAGAAGGAGGAGGAGGATGTCATGGAAATTTTATTATGTGGACATTATATTCTAGGATGTGCGTGTTTTATAAGTTGTCATCTGTCTCCCTGTGTTGGATTTGAATGTGGTTTTAAATCCAAACCAGCGGCAAAACCGTCAGTATGAAAACCTTCTTTTGGGTTTAGAGACATACCTGCTTTTAAGACATTTAAGCCTTGTCTCAACACTGGTACCGTGTTGAGATAATAACTGTATTTGTCCCCGCAGATATGTTTATAACCCGTAGGAACAAGTAGATTGATCTTCACTCAGATACTGATCACTCTGAGCAGTATCTGAATGGGGTCCATATTGACGAGTGATGGGGGATGGGGACAAACATGGCTGACGGGGATCATGGAGATGGCTCAGGGATGAGTCATCTCCAGGAGGCCGGTCAGTCATTCTGGTCCACGCCCCTGTCCTTTGATATGTAAATGTTATTACTGGGCAACCTGGCTTTCTGTTGTACAGCCAGGGGGCTACTGGGCGTGTGCGATTGTCTAATAAATTAAAGAATCCAGGAGCCACAGCTCACTTGGCCACAGGATTTTCCAGCTTGAAGCAGCGTGTTTTGTCTGATTCCTCCTGGGATAGAGAAGTACTTTGTGTCTTATACAGAAAGAGCTAGATATAGCGTGTATTTTTATAGTGACGGATTTGTTTGTACTGGGCGCACTTTAATACTGAAGTGTACCTTTTTAGTGCACCAGGACTTTATGCGCAAACACCAAACTTTCCATAACAATTGGCGAGCCTTGTATTAGGAGCTGACGTGGATTCCAGAGCAGCTTGCCAAGGGAGGGAGATTGGATTCTTGGTTTTGGACAACCAGAAAAAGCCGGCGAAGTTGGTAAGACTTTCTTTTCAGTTTTTGAAATTTCTGTTGTCCTAGAACCAGCATCTGGTCTCTCTGCAAGCTGTTGCGGTAATCCGCGCCCAGCAAAAGAATCTTTCTTTTTGCTTTTTCACTCTTTGTGTATAAGGACAGGGGATTAATATCTGTACATAGAGGGATAGGGGTATTGGCTGGGGATAGAGTCTATATTTTGCAAATCCCTGGTCAATACAGCCAAGAGGGTCTTTGTACGGGGTTTATGTATGGAGTTTGCTGGATGTTTTAAAAGTGTGACTGGGTTATTTTCATAGTGCTGGTCACCGTGTGAAATAACTTTTAGTGGTGGATCTGAAGTTGATTGTGACGTGTGGGGTGATCATTACAGGGTATCGTTTTTGTTGCAACTTTTATGTTTGTGAGAGGTGGTTTTGGTTTGTAAAGGCAGCATTTCCTTCGTTAGCATTTGCACAGGAGAGACCGCAAGTGAAGGATTTTTATGCTGCTTGCTCCAATTTTCAGGAGTAGGGCACAGGGAATAGGAAGAAACTGTTTTGTTTAATTTGGGTTTTTATTGCTGGATTTTGGAGACACCATTTTTGTCATCCTTTGTGTGACACCATGTGCTCAGCCACCATTTTGTTGAAGCTCACCCACCATTTTGTTGAAGGTCAACCACCATTTTGCTGAAGCTCAACCACCATTTTGTTGAAGCTCAACCACCATTTTGTTGAAGCTCAACCCACCATTTTGTTGAAGCTCACCCACCATTTTGTTGAAGCTCAACCACCATTTTGTTGAAGCTCAACCCACCATTTTGTCGAAGCTCAACCCACCATTTTGTTGAAGCTCAACCACCATTTTGTTTGTAGTTAAATTTTTGTTTGTTCTCAGGTTTAACTATTTTTGTATTTTTATACAGAAAGCAGATTTCAGTAAAGCGGTTGCGGTTTTTGTACTGAATTTTGAGTTTAAGTGAAATCTTTACTTTGTACTGAGTTTCGTTAGATAGTAAGACCAAGTTTAAATAAGAGTTTTTGTACCTTTAGTGGTGATTTTATTTTTTATTGGTATTACAGTAGAAAAGAAAGATTTGTTTTTTTTTAAAAAAAAAGGAAAAAACTTTCTTTTTATATTTACTTTCCATAGGCAGATTGTGCAAGCGACAATAACACGCTTTTATGGGTTCATAGTTGCTTTGCGCAGCGAGTAGTTTATTTCAGTTTTGAAGTTCAGACGGTTTGTTAGCTTCATTTGGTGACAGTGATTCATGTGTTGTAATGGGGCATCGTACAACTAGCAAATAGACAGAAGGAGGCTATCCCCATTTAACTTCTGTATTGAGAGAAGCCACATTGTTCTGTAGAGAAAGAGGATAGTCATTGTGCTGTGCGGTTTAGTCTGGCGACGCAGTGTACGGGCGTACAGCGTATACGCTTGTGTAGGCATACACTGTGAGGGGTAGAGACATAATTCGGGAAGGGGGGTAATCTGTGGTTGTTGACTAATTGTTTGGGGCATAGTTCTGTACCCAACCTGTTGGGACAACAAGCCATAGAGTTACATGTCGCCTCGGTTAGGGTCTCTAGTTGGAGGACTATAGTGATTATAATCTGACAATCCACCGTGAAAAGACGACACCAGGCGGTGCTCTCCTAAATTGGTGCAAGGGTTTCCCTGGACGCAGGGGTAAGACGATAAGCCGATTCGGATCGCCATGGGCAATGTGCCATCCATGCAAGGGAAGGAAAGTGAGGCTTCCCACAGTCAGACGGCTGCGCAGCACATGAAATCTAGTTTTGGGACGAAGGCCATGAAACCCCTTAAAGAATGGCATAGATGGTCCAAGGGTACCGCTTGGGGTATCCCTTTGGAGGGGACGTTCGACGCCTGGAGATGGGAGAAATTCATAACTGAGTTTAAACCCAGACTCTGGACGGCAAAGACCTTAGATGTAGCTCAGCTGTGGCTTCAGAAGTCTATTATGGTAAACCGGCAGGGTGTACAGAAGGCGGTTTCAGTCCGGAAGAACCGCATTATGTACACCTGGCCAGAGGGGATAGCCGCGATTGGTGATCCAATGCTGGAAGCGGAAGAGGCTCTTTTTGGGCTAACTCTGCTAAGGCAGGCTGGATCCACCAACACTGGATCTGTTGTAGTTTCATCTGATGCTTCTGCCATCACCAATGTAACAACCTCTACTCTGCTCTCTCCAGCTACCATACCTCTCGCTCCCACAACTCCACCTAACCCTCTCTATCCGTCTCCCTCGGCCACATCTGGGGCGTTTCCTCCTCCAATTACAGTTAATTACGAATCATTTCCAACTGGGGATCTGCAGATGCTATGTGAGTCTAAGGGAATTGGGACCAGACTAAAGAACCGTGGGGATTGCATAGCTGCGCTAAGAGCTTTTGATTCAGCCGTGCCTACATCTACCCTTCATTGGATGGCTTCCAGACGGGGATGGTCATAGGAAAGGTAGGACACAGCAGTCCAATGAAGCTACAGCCTCCAAGGTATACACCTGGTCCCACTTGTGTCTCTGAACCTGGTACTTATCCAGTCCGGGTGCAACAATACGAGGGAGTTCCCAATGCCGATGGTGAAAGGATGTTAGGGGAGAGGGTGGTATGGCATGTCCCTTTTGCTTCCTCGGAAATCAGAACCATCCTAGCCGAACTGTCTGACTATAGAACGAATTCACGAGGGTTCGCGAGAATGTTTTGTCAAAATCAATTTAGTTACTGCATGAGCGGAACGGACTGTGCCCAAGTTCTGACGGCAAAAGTAGGAGAGGAACCAGCAGGGGTTATAATTTCCCGCTGCAACATTGTCACTCACGGACAGGCCACTTCCGGAGGTAAGGAATTCTGTGTTGCCCTGCTAGCCAAACTTCCAGAAATGTATGGTGCCTCCTCTACCACGGATGTGATGAAACTTTGTCAAAATCCTGGGGAAGAATGCGTTTGTTTCTGGCGTCGCCTGAAACAAGCAGCATTAGATGCAGATATGGAAGTTGGTCCTGATGTGCCAACCGACGGAGGTAAGTTAACCGCTATTCACCTCCTACTAAGAGACAAATTCTTAGAAGGCATCCATACAAAAATTCGAGACCGGTTATTGTTAGCCAGACCCAAATTTAGTGAAATGACAATACCTGCCATTCTATCCACTCTCTCCGCTATAGAGAGAGAGGTGGATAGGAAGAAACAGGATAAAACATCCAAAGTCCTTGTGTCACAAGCCCCCGATGCAGAACAAACGTACCAAGATCGTGGGAAAAAGACACAACGCTGAAAAACCAGGACTTGTCACATCTGCAAAAAGGAAGGACATTTAAAGCGTGACTGTCCTAACAGACCCAAGGGTAAGTGGCAGTTCATTCCAGACGATCCAACGACTTCGGTCGTGGGGATGGCCAGCCAGGGCTATGATTCTTCATAGCACACTGGCAAACCGGTGTCAGGCCATATAAACCTGTTTATCGAGGAATTAAAATATCCCCTCCCTTGCCTCATTGACACCAGTGCAGCCCGAACTGTTCTGAGATCCAGAGATCTCAGAGGCAAGGTTCCCCTCTCTGGGGAGACTATACCCACTGTGGGTCTCACAGGTCAGACAGTGTCTCTACAGACCACCAAACCACTCCATTGTAGACTAGGGCAGCACACGGAAGCCATCAGGTCTGTACTGGTATCGGATGATGTTCCCATTAATTTGTTGGGAGCGGATATTTTATCAGAAATACAGGCGATTATTGAGTACACTCCAGCTGGCATTGTGGTAAGTAGCACACTATCAGAAGAACGATTATGTGCTATGGTAGCATTACCATATCTAACGGAACCAACCTGTTTCCTGGAGTTGGATGTACTGGCAGAGGTAAATTCCAAAATTTGGGCAGCAGATAAGTACGATGTGGACCTTCTTCCCGTGCCGCCAACTACAGTTAACATCAAGCCATGGAGCGTTTTACCCCGATTACCACAATATCCCTTGAGTGGGGCTCAAATGGACAGTCTTAAGATCCAAGTGGACCGATATCTACAGATAGGGGTCCTCTTGCCAACCAAATCACCCTGCAACACCCCACTATTCCCAGTGGCCAAAAGGTCATCCAAATGCCAGGAAACAACATACCGGCTAGTGCATGATCTGAGAGCTGTAAACAAGATCATTATTAGTGATGCTCCTCTGATCCCTAACCCCACACCTTGCTGGCCTCTGTACCACCAAATGCAAAGTTTTTTTTCTGTCATTGATTTAACCAATGCTTTTTTCTTGGTACTGAAAAACAAATAAATTTTTAATCAAAGTTAGACACAAAATAGACAAGGTTATCGTTTAAAACCAAAAAAGTGAGAAAAAAAGAAATTCTGGCAACAAAATAGACGTCTTAAGTCGTTTTAGGACAGAGACTCTTCTGTTAAATTTCTTTAGGGTCCACATTTGAGACCCGGAAGACCGTTACTTCAAAAGATTCAACCAAACCATTCCTAAATTCAATATACATACAGGTTGAAAAAACACCACATAGAAGTACACGGTTTTAGGTAAATTATGCCCCTATTTTATGCTTCCAGGTTCTTCTATGACACGGCAGGAAGGGATATTTGCGCAGAACATGCTCTTCTCTTGATGAGTTCAAACTAAAAGCTATTGATCTGAGAGAAATGTTTAAACAAAAAGGCTATCCCAACCGTTGCCTGAAAAAAGCATATCAAAATGCACTGATGATCGATCGCCACCTTGCACTCCAAGATAAAAAGACTAATGATGAAAAATGCATTAGAATGATTGGTAATTTTGACACTGGATGGCATGAAATTCATCAGATTGTGAACGTTTCTGGCCACTACTTACTCAGGACCCTCACCTCTGTAAGGTTTTACCTAAACATGCCTCTATAACCACACGACGCTGTCGCAATATTGGTGATCAGGTCATACATAGCCATTTCTCTACCTCAAAACCTTTAAAAACTA
Source organism: Leptobrachium leishanense (assembly GCA_009667805.1). NCBI lineage: Eukaryota > Metazoa > Chordata > Amphibia > Anura > Megophryidae > Leptobrachium > Leptobrachium leishanense. The sequence continues at coordinate 82,802 of RXON01003879.1, forward strand.
ATTGGCTACCTAAACCTATCTTCGGCACCTATAAATGTGGCAAATGCAAGGGTTGCAAATACATACTTAAAGAATCAAAAGAATTCTCAAATGTAGCCAACACTGTAACCTATGCAGTGAAAGAATTTGCTAACTGTAACACAACAGGAGTGGTATATATGCTTGTATGTGGTTGCGGAAGCAAATATATAGGTAAGACAATACGTCCTCTAAAGGTGAGGATTTTGGAACATGTACGCTCTGTCAGATATCCACGAGATACCCCAATTACTAGACATCTTCGCCATCTACATCAAACAATGCTGAAAATTTAAGGTTTATGGTAATTGAGCATGTCCATATGGACAACGTGGAGGTGATCTAGACAGAAAATTGCGTCAAAGAGAGGCCTATTGGATATACCAATTGGGAACGAGATATCCGGGAGGCCTGAATGAAGGCTTTACCTTCTCTCCTTTATATGATTTAGCCATACATTAATTTCAATTTCTTTTTAATACACATCTATTTCATGTAATTAGTTCTTTTTTTAAAAACTGTGTTGGTTCCCCCTTTCGACAGCCCCCTTCCCCTTAATAATTGGGGTACATTCCTTACTATAGAGGTTTTATAGTGACTATGTTTAGGTCTTTCCTAACCCTCTCATAACCTTGTGTTCTCGCCTAATGGTTTCATTTGCCATATCTATCCATAGAGAGCATGTGGTCTTTATGGGAGGAATGAGAACTATTTTGCTATATTAAACCTTAGAGTATTATACACCTTCATTCCGTTACTCTAGTTTGGAGTACTATCTTATTTGAACTTTGTCTCCAACCTAGAGATTTTCAGAGTGCTATACACTTTCTTCTGTGATCATTTAAAAACCAACCGGAACTACCAACGATCGGAAATAATGCAGTTCATTGTACCGGAATTTGATTGACAAAAACATCCGGTTTCTGTTTTATGTGATACTGTAGATGAATGGTTTTCAATATGAATTAACCAATAAAAAAATTAGGGAAACTTTGTGCCCTTTGAAGGTTAGGGAGGATTAAGATATACTTGGAGCTTGTTTAACGCATCTCTCGATATTTGGATTTACTCCCCCGATTAACCGGAAGTGATGGCTGAACCGGAAATGACGGCTCTAACGTTATGCCGGAAATCCGGCAATTCCTTACCATAGAGGTCTTATAGTGACTATGTCTAGGCCTTACTTAACTCTCCAATAAACTTGTTTTTTGCATGATAACCTTATTTGCTATATTTATTCATAGAAAACATGTGGTTTATTGGGAAGAGTGAGAACTAATTTTTTACATTAAACGTTAGAGCGCTATACACTCTTTATTCTGTCCCTTTAGGTTGGAGTCCTATCTTATTTGAACTTTGTCTCCAACTTAGGTATCTTCAGAGTGCTATACACCTCCTTCTGTGATTATCTAAAAACCAACCGGAAACTCTAGCGACCGGAAATAACGTCGTTTGTTATACCGGAAGTTGACTGATAAAAACATCCGGTTTCTGTTTTCTTGTATTTTTCCAGACGAGTGGGTGTTAATATGAACTAACCAACAAACAAAAAAATTTAGGGAAACCTTGTGCTCTTCGAATACTAGGAAGGACTAATACACTTGGGGCTTGTTTAAATGTATGTTCCGTTTTTTCTCTCGGCATTTGGATTCATTCCTCCGATAGACCGGAAGTGATGGCTGAACCGGAAATGACGGCTTTAACGTTTGCCGGAAACCCGGCAATACAAGCGTCAATTGAACACATCTGTGCCTCCCCCTTAGGAACTACTATTTAAACGGTAACCACACACACAGTAGGATCACTCCTGATGAAGTCGTTCTGAGTAACGACGAAACGCGTTGGGTGTTCTACCTTTTAAACTGCTTTGTCTATTTGTCTTGGACTCTGGCATCTAAATAATTGGGTCCCTTTTGATGATTCAATCTTTGAATTGACTTCGAATTGACTTTGGCTTGATGGGCTTGATGGGCTGATTTGGTGCCCCACTCTTTCTTTCCCAAACCTTTTAACCAATACTTAATGATTGATTTTCGGCTCTTTGCTCAATATACAGGGCTATTGTAACAACACCTTGTGATTAATATTGATAATCATCACCTTATAGAATATTCTGGAAAAGAGGGGGCAAATTTGTCTAATTTCAAAATTCACTGTACCGCTACGTGATGTCAGTCTAACTATACACTTATTTTTGAAAGGGTGTTTGTCTAATACTCTGAGGCAATGATGTTTAAATCTCGAATGTGACTATGACTCCTCTTTGAATTTTTTCAACAAACACCCTAAATGTTTGAATTGATGCATCTGAACCTTAAAAACGTCGCTGTATTTAACCCTCTGTGACTAAATATCCCTTCCTGCCGTGTCATAGAAGAACCTGGAAGCATAAAATAGGGGCATAATTTACCTAAAACCGTGTACTTCTATGTGGTGTTTTTTCAACCTGTATGTATATTGAATTTAGGAATGGTTTGGTTGAATCTTTTGAAGTAACGGTCTTCCGGGTCTCAAATGTGGACCCTAAAGAAATTTAACAGAAGAGTCTCTGTCCTAAAACGACTTAAGACGTCTATTTTGTTGCCAGAATTTCTTTTTTTCTCACTTTTTTGGTTTTAAACGATAACCTTGTCTATTTTGTGTCTAACTTTGATTAAAAATTTATTTGTTTTTCAATACTTTGTATCAATAGGGTTACCCCCTTTACGGAAAACCTTCCACTTTTTGTGTTTTTTCTTGGTACCACTGGACCCCCAGTGCCAGTACCTTTTTGCTTTTACATTCCAGGGTCAACAACTAACATGGACACGTCTCCCACAGGGGTCGGTGACTGGTCATTCGGAATACAGTTGCAAGCTGAAGATCGTGTTAGATTAGTGGGCCCCAATCCAGGGGGGCACTGCTGCAGTGTGTGGATGACTTGCTTGCTGTCCCACACGGGAGGTTTGTTATCGGCATACTGTATCATTGCTTGACCATCTGGCGCCCACAGGTAATAAGGCTAACAAAGAGAAAGTACAGTTTTGCAAGGAAAAGGTTATATTTTTAGGACATTGCATCTCTCAGGGTACCTGGCCTTTAACCACCCAGAGAGTAAAGATATTAAGTGGCTCTAACACCCACTAAACTGACCCGAAAACGATGCACCATTTTGAACCCAGCGTCTCTTCTTCCTGTTATGAAGGAGGAAGAGAAGGGTGGAGATAATGGTGTGAAAAAGAAAATTTTCCAACTTTTACTAACCATTCTAACCTCAACTTCTAATCAATTTTCCAACCTAGTAGGGAAACACTTTGAGGACCATCATGATTGCTTTTCCTTGATGAGCTCCAAATCGTCCACCGGGTCCAGGAGTCTCTCCCGGACCCAAACCCAATAACCAGTGTTCATTCTATTCAACCAGGTGATTGGGTCGTGCTAAAGAAACATCCGAGGACGGGACCAGAGACGAGATATCTTGGTCCATTCCAGGTGCAGCTGACGACGCCAACCTCTCTGAAGCTCGAAGGACGAGACAACTGGGTCCACGCCAGTCACTGCAAGAAGCTGCTCAACTACATCAAAGAATGAGAAGTGTCATTTTTGTTTACTTGCTTAGCTTAATTTATTTTAGCGAGGGAAACGTTGAAAAACATCCCAATCTTTTATTTAAAATGCACCTCCAGCTAGCTAAGGCAGCAAACAGGACCAATTGCTGGGTGTGCTCGAAACCCCCCTAGCCATTATTCTCCAGCAATGACAGCCGTTCATGCTATATACAATGTTCACATTGGCATGAAGAAGTACGAGAAATTAGCCAAGACCACCCAGAGACATTTGTCGATAGAATTTAACGATACATTCCTAGAGGGTAACATCAGTTATAGTTTTAATATTAGCTCTGGCTCTTGCGCCTCGCTTGCCAATCCTGTATGGGTGTCTGGGCAATAGGTGGCCCGCAGGTATGCTTCAACATCAGCTTCGGTGACAGATTTGTGGGATCCTTCAGTTGTAAAAAAGGTATAACAATTAACCTTACTAATGAAACCCCCGATATCTTTAGTAACACCCATAGACCAGATTATATCTGCTGGAAAGAAGGATGCGATGTTCAGACGGCAGGGGCGATCCCCCAGTCTATTCAGTTATTACTGAGTGCCCGAGACCGGCAGAGAAACTCCTCATGTGCTGTTCTGACAGGCCCATATTATTTCCTGTGCGGTTCCGCCGCTTATGAGGTAATTCCCCTTAATACAAGAGGTTCATGTGCTTTAGTGAAGCTTGTTCCGGCATCTTACGTTTCAGCCGATTGAGAGGATCTGATGGTGCGTAGGAAGGCCAAGATGTCCGGGAGAGCTCGTAGGGAACTATTCTCTAGCCACGATCAGGCTTGGGCATGGTTCCCCGCGTGGACTGGATGGGGAATAGAGCTTATGAAGCGATTGAACAATTTCTCCTCTATTGTAGACGAGATGTTCAATGAAACCGTAGAAGCTGTCAGGAGAGATCACCCAGGAACAACGACAAATAAAGACTCTGGTATTGCAGGAAAAGATGGCTCTTGATTATCTTTTAGCGTCCAAGGGGGTTTCTGTGAATTCATAGGTGAGGACTGTTGCACCTGGATAACGGACACCAATGACATGGTCAAAGCACATATGAATAAGGTTAGCGCCCTGCAAGGCAGAGCCAGAGCTATAGCCAGTGAGGGTTGGAATCCTTTTGAAGGTTTGGGAAGCTTCGGGGATTTCTTGTTTTCCATTGGATCCTGGCTAAAGGAAATGGGAGCATATATACTTATGGCGTTTCTGTTTCTATTCCTTCTATATGCCGGAGTGAAATGTTCCTGTTGTCAAATCGACCGAGTTACCAAAGCCAGAGTAGATGACTACGTTTTCATTGCCGAGATGAGACGCCCTGAAGACCAACCCATGGACCGGACACAGAGGATTTCAGACTGACCAACAATCGACGCAACCCACCACCTCATGTCCTCCCTCTGAGTCACCTCCCCTAAAGCAGATTCTACGTGTCAATTCCACGTGTCAAGATTTGTTTTTAGACTTGCTTTATGATCCACGTGTCAAGATTTGTTTTTAAGATTTGCAAAAAATCGGCGTGTCAAGATTTGTTTTAAGACTTGCGTTAAGATTCTACGTGTCAAGATGGACTGTCTGTTGTTTTCTATCATCTGTTTGGTTTTTTTTACATTCAGAACTTTACAAGAGGAACTGTTTCTTTCCAAGGAAGATCGAGATTCATCGAGGGACACTGGGGAGCAAATGACAAAGAGGAGGGACTGTCGTGGAAATTTTATTATGTGGACATTATATTCTAGGATGTGCGTGTTTTATAAGTTGTCATCTGTCTCCCTGTGTTGGATTTGAATGTGGTTTTAAATCCAAACCAGCGGGAAAACCGTCAGTATGAAAACCTTCTTTTGGGTATAGAGACATACCTGCTTTTAAGACATTTAAGCCTTGTCTCAACACTGGTACTGTGTTGAGATAATAACTGTATTTGTCCCCGCAGATATGTCAATAACTCGTAGGAACAAGTAGATTGATCTTCACTCAGATACTGATCACTCTGAGCAGTATCTGAATGGGGTCCATATTGACGAGTGACGGGGATGGGGACAAACATGGCTGACGGGGATCATGGAGATGGCTCAGGGATGAGTCATCTCCAGGAGGCCGGTCGGTCATTCTGGTCCACGCCCCTGTCCTTTTGATATGTAAATGTAATTACTGGGCAACCTGGCTTTCTGTTGTACAGCCAGGGGGCTACTGGGCGTGTGCGATTGTATAATAAATTAAAGAATCCAGGAGCCACAGCTCACTTGGCCACAGGATTTTCCAGCTTGAAGCAGCGTGTTTTGTCTGATTACTCCTGGGATAGAGAAGTACTTCGTGTCTTATACAGAAAGAGCTAGATATAGCGTGTATTTTTATAGTGACGGATTTGTTTGTACTGGGCACACTTTAATACTGAAGTGTACCTTTTTAGTGCACCAGGACTTTCTGCGCAAACACCAAACTTTCCATAACAAGGAGGAGGAAGAAGAGGTGGTGGTGGTGGAGCAGACATACCTCATACAAGCAGCTTTCTGGAGGCGTGGTGGATGAACAAGCTCCAGCACAGAGCCCCGTCTTGGATCCCTCCCAGCTGCGATCAGAGTTACCCAGTGTGCCATGAAGGAAGTGTAACGACCCTGTCCATGCTTGCTGGGCCACGTGTCTAAAGTCAGATGCACCTTGTTGCTGACTGCCTTTCCCAATGACTGGATAACATTGTCTTCCACGTGCTGGTATAGTGCTGGAATAGCCTTGCGTGAAAAGTAAAGGCGTTTTGGAACCTGCCACTGTGGTACAGTGCATTCAGCAAATTCACGGAAGAGAGCAGACTCCACCAGCTGGAAAGGCAGCAGCTGCAATGCGAGTAATTTTGCTAAGCTGGCATTTAGACGCTGTGCTTGGGGATGGTTAGGACTATATTTTTTCTTTCGCTGCAGCAGCTGCGGCAACATAATCTGACTGCGTAAATCTTCAGCTACTGGGATGATGTCACATTCTGAGGAAGGACCTGCTGGTACATCCATTACTGTAGCATCATCCCTGTCGGTGGAGGTTGTAGGCAATTGCATGGCAGGACATACAGTGTGGGTAGAGACAGATGAGGAGGAGGAGGACCTATGCAAAGTTTTGCCCCAACGGGATGTGTGGCACTTGTTCATATGTCGCCTCAAGCACGTGGTACCCAAGTGTCCGGTTTTTATCCCACGCTTCAGCCTCCTCTGACATAGATTACATATAGCAACGCTGGGGTCTGCTGCACAGTTCTTAAAGAACTCCCAGACAGCAGATTACCTGCATGTGTTCTTTGAGACAACAGCGCTCTGCACCAGAGCAGCTCTGACATGTGATGCCTTGGACTGGCTAGTGCTACGGTTGGTCACAGAGGATGTTGTGTCTCGTGTTTGCTGTGCCTCCTCCTCCTCCTCCCCCTCACTTGATTCCTCAGTTCGATCTGGCACCCAGGTGGAGTCAGTGACCTCATCATCATCAATGTCATCTTCACCCCCTATCTCCTTGTCACTGGAGCCAACTTGGCAGTATGCTGCAGCTGCTGGGGCAACATGAGTGCCAGTTATTTGTGTGTCATCACTGGCACCCCCTTCCTCTAGGTTGATTATACTCCCTTGCTCAACCTCAGAGATATAATCAGAGCACTGTACTTACTGCGCATCCTCAAGCAGCATGTCACTCTCATTGTAGTCAAAAAATTCAGCTGACTCCTCCGTGTGTGATAGCGAGGCTACGGCAGGAGTAGCTGTGGACATGGAGGCTGCATTAGATGCTTTGGCAGCTGAGGTGGACTGTAAAGCACTAGAAGCCTGGCTGGCAGAGGACTCGGAGGATGAGGATGGCCTGGTTAGCCAATCCACCAAGTCCTCTGTATGTTGCTGCTGCTTAAGACGGCCAGCACCAGTTAGAAAGGACAAGCGTGCCCCTGCAGAGGATGCACCACATCCACCACGACCAGAGACACAGCCTCCCGACACAGGGGCTGCTTGCCCTCTTATCTGTGTCTGGGAGCGTCTGCCTGTCCTTTTTGTTCTTTCAGACATGGTGAGTGATATATAGATTAATATATACAGAACTCTGATTCAACTCTGGTATAAAGATTTAAATAACTCTGGTATAACTCAGTGAGACACACTGATAGATCACTTTAATTCACAAATGTTTAAAATAAATTAGTGAGCCCCAAAATACAGCGTGGTACTGTATGTATGACGAGACACAGATCACCTTAATTCCCAAGTGTTTTAAAGAAATTAGTGAGCCCCAAAATACAGCGTGGTACTTTTTGTATGACGAGACACAGATCACCTTAATTCCCAAGTGTTTTAAAGAAATTAGTGAGCCCCAAAATACAGCGTGGTACAGTATGTATGACGAGACACAGATCACCTTAATTCCCAAGTGTTTTAAAGAAATTAGTGTGCCCCAAAATACAGCGTGGTACTTTTTGTATGACGAGACACAGATCATTTTAATTCCCAAGTGTTTTAAAGAAATTAGTGAGCCCCAAAATACAGTGTGGTACTTTTTGTATGATGAGACACAGATCATTTTAATTCCCAAGTGTTTTAAAGAAATTAGTGAGCCCCAAAATACAGTGTGGTATTTTTTGTATGACAAGACACAGATCACCTTAATTCCCAAGTGTTTTAAAGAAATTAGTGAGCCCCAAAATACAGTGTGGTATTTTTTGTATGACGAGACACAGATCACCTTAATTCCCAAGTGTTTTAAAGAAATTAGTGAGCCCCAAAATACAGTGTGGTACTTTTTGTATGATGAGACACAGATCACCTTAATTCCCAAGTGTTTTAAAGAAATTAGTGAGCCTCAAAAAAAATTGCTGGCTGTGTGACGAGACACAGAAGATCACCTTAATTCCCAAGTGTTTTAAAGAAATTAGTGAGCCCCAAAATACAGTGTGGTACTTTTTGTATGACGAGACACAGATCACCTTAATTCCCAAGTGTTTTAAAGAAATTAGTGAGCCCCAAAATACAGCGTGGTACTTTTTGTATGACGAGACACAGATCACCTTAATTCCCAAGTGTTTTAAACAAATTGGTGAGCCCCAAAATACAGCATGGTACTGTTTGTATGACGAGACACAGATCACCTTAATTCACAAATGTTTTAAATAAATTAGTGAGCCCCAAAATACAGCGTGGTACTGTTTGTATGAAGAGACACAGATCACCTTAATTCCCAAGTGTTTTAAAGAAATTAGTGAGCCCCAAAATACAGCGTGGTACTTTTTGTATGAAGAGACACAGATCACCTTAATTCCCAAGTGTTTTAAAGAAATTAGTGAGCCCCAAAAAAGATTGCTGGCTGTGTGACGAGACACAGAAGATCACCTTAATTCCCAAGTGTTTTAAAGAAATTAGTGAGCCCAAAATACAGCGTGGTACTTTTTGTATGACGAGACACAAATCACCTTAATTCCCAGGTGTTTTAAAGAAATTAGTGAGCCCCAAAAAAGATTGCTGGCTGTGTGACGAGACACAGAAGATCACCTTAATTCCCAAGTGTTTTAAAGAAATTAGTGAGCCCCAAAATACAGCGTGGTACTTTTTGTATGACGAGACACAGATCACCTTAATTCCCAGGTGTTTTAAAGAAATTAGTGAGCCCCAAAATACAGCGTGGTACTTTTTGTATGACGAGACACAGATCACCATAATTCACAAGTGTTTTAAAGAAATTAGTGAGCCCCAAAATACAGCTTGGTACAGTATGTATGACGAGACACAGATTACCTTAATTCCCAAGTGTTTTAAAGAAATTAGTGAGCCCCAAAATATAGCGTGGTACTTTTTGTATGACGAGACACAGATCACTTTAATTCACAAGTGTTTTAAAGAAATTAGTGAGCCCCAAAAAAAATTGCTGGCTGTGTGATGACGAGACACAGAAGATCACCTTAATTCCCAAGTGTTTTAAAGAAATTAGTGAGCCCCAAAAAGATTTGCTGGCACAGTGACAAGACCCAGAAAATCACCTCAATTCACAAATGTTTTAAATAAAGTTGTAAACCCCCAAAAAACTTGCTAGCACAGTGACAAGACACACATCACCTAAATTCAATGATATGTGGTATAAATGAGCCCCAAAAAGACTTGCTGGCACAGTGTGACAAGACCCAGAAAATCACCTCAATTCACAAATGTTTTAAATAAAGTTGTAAACCCCAAAAAAACTTGCTGGCACAGTGACAAGACACACATCACCTAAAATCCCTGATATTTGGTATAAATGAGACCCAAAAAGACTTGCTGGTACAGTGACAGGACCCAGAAAATCACCTCAATTCACAAACGTTTTAAATAAAGTTGTAAACCCCAAAAAAACTTGCTGGCACAGTGACAAGACACACATCACCTAAATTCCTTGATATTTGGTCTACATGAGACCCCCCAGACCCCCCCAGTAGCGTGGCAGACCGGCAGTAACAACACACACAACTATCTTCTTTGAAATCTCCTCTGAAATGCGTGCAGAATCGGCGGTTGAAACCTTATATAGTGTGCTGCGGGACTTAGCTCTGTGAGCCCATGATTGGGCAAAATTTGCCCAATCAGGACTCTGAGCGGTGATTGGCATAGTGTTGAACCAGTCTTGCACCAGACCTGTGGTCAGGTGCAAGGCTGTAGCCAATTACGAGCTTCAGGCAGTGGGAAAATGCATTGTGATCCATTGTGGTCGAACATGCGGCGAACACCCGGAAATGTTCGGGGTTTGCGATCCGCCCGAACAGGCTAAGTTCGGGTCGAACCCCGAACCGTCCGAACCCAAACAGCTCATCCCTAGTTAGGGTTACTGTTAGTATGTGTTACAGTGACTGTCTCTAGTTGTATTAGGGTTACTGTTAGTATGTGTGTTACAGTGACTGTCTCTAGTTGTATTAGGGTTACTGTTAGTATGTGTGTTACAGTGACTGTTTCTGCTTGTATTAGGGCTACTGCTAGTATTAGGTTTACAATGACCATGTCTACTTGTATTAGGATTACTGTTAGGGTCACTGATTCTATTTATTTTAGGGTTAGGGTTACCGTTAGGTTTACAGTGACTGTCTGTAGTTGTATTTGGATTACTTTTAGGGTTAGGGTCACTGATTCTATTTGTTTTAGGGTTAGGGTTACCATTAGGTTTACAGTGACTGTCTGTAGTTGTATTAGCATTACTGTTAGGGTTAGACCTCCTTCCTTACAGTCCCGAGCTGTTGGCTAAACCCCTTAATCCACTGTTTGATAAGCATGAGGTTCCTGGATCGGTTCCCTGTGTGACCATAGTATTTTTTTTCATATGTGTCTATAAACTTCTCTCTGTCCCTTTTATACTTCTTTATAATGCTGCTATTATTAGACAGTTGCATTATAAATAATAGCAGCATTATAATAATATTAGGATTAATAAGTAAATAGCACCTTTTTTTACTTACCAATCCTAATATTATTATAATGCTGCCTTTATTTATAATACAACCTTCTAATAATAGCAGCATTATAAATATGTAGACAAGGGACAGAGAGAAGTTTTATATATACATATTTAAAAAACATACTATGGTCACACAGGGAACCAATCCGGGAACCTTGTGCTTAATATCAAACAGGGCTTAACGGGTGAGCCACCAACTCAGGACTGTAAGTGATAGGGTCTTTCAGGGGTCTTAACATTCTCCTGCAGTCGGCCAGGGAGAGCTATGATTCGCTGCAGCTCTGGCTGAGGTGGGATGCTGGGGAGGAGAGGCTGTCTGTCTTTATCGTGCACACGCAGAAGAAAAAAAAATTAACTTGTGGCCACACTTTCATTTTTTTCTCCTCCTGACACTAGTGCTCCGTAAAATGATGATGAATTGATCCAAAAATTTTCAGATCAATTCAGAAACATTTACATTATTTTGTTTTTTTTTCATTTCGGCTTTTTGGAATTTTGAGTGCTCCTGAATCGCTGAAATGCCGATATTTCACCTGAATTTCAATTCAGACCTGTCTAACGTTCACACCCTGTAGCATAATAAGCCTGAAGATATGTATAAAGATATGTCTGCATTACATATTAATAAACAGACACTATAAAACTAGATTTTTAGCAGTAATATGTTAAGAGAATGATAGCAATATTCTTTTAAAGCTACAGTCTGCACTTTTGCCGAATAAGCATCTTTCACATACTACAGTACACGTTATACTATATGCAGGGCTCAAAATTTCAAGTCCCAAGCTACTAACCAGGCCACAAGAATTACCCGCCACCAGTTGCTCCACCTAACCCCTACCCAGCCCTTAACCCTGCCCATAAACACACCCCTTAAATTATCTTATGAAATTACACTGTTAAAAGTTTTATTTAGAATAAAATTACAAAAATAACAATAATACCCAGACACCAGATACATATATACCCAGACATCAGGCCCCAGATACATGTATACCCAGTCATCAGACCCCAGATACATGTATACCCAGTCATCAGACCCCAGATACATGTATACCCAATCATCAGAACCCAGATACATGTATACCCAGTCATCAGAGCCCAGTGTGAGCAGAGCGAGGAGGCAGGGAAGCTCCTCTCCACTAGGGATGAGCCAAACACCCCCGAGTTCGGTTCGCATTCGAACTCGAACTTTTCAAAAGTTTGAACTCGAACACGAACTCAATACAAGTCAATGGGACTCAAAGTTCGATTTTTAGAGTGCCCTCCAAGAGGGCATATATGCTAGATATTTGCCATAAAAAGGGTATGGGGGTCCGGGTAGTGCCCTGGGGGACAGGAAACAAGGACAAAAAGTTTTTTAAAAAAGTTTTTAAAGGGACAGGGAGTTTTCCATGAAATAAGTGTTAAAAATAAAAAGGAAAAATTCCTTCAAATATCGTGCCTAGGAGGACCCCATAACCTGCCCGTGAAGTGGCGGATTTCTAGGATGTATAGAAACACTTAAAAACAAAAAAATGACGTTTCATATGACGGTAAATGCCTTTCCTTTTATCTATTCATAAACAACTGCTTGGGGCGACAGTCTGTATGAAAAGACATTTTAGGACCCGCAGAAAAAGTATAGTGATTTTTTGGCTAAATTATGGTGAAACTTATGCAGGCTTTGGATGAAAGTAACAATAGGTGCTTTAAAATTGGGCCTTTAGCGTTGGCAGTGCCGTCACACCGTATCCCCTCTGTGGTATTGTGGAAAAGTGCAGGGGTGGACCATGTGGTCCTATATTAAAAAGATATGAATCTGGTATGGACGTCAGTGCAGCCAAATATTGTGCCTTTGGTGCCAGGCCAGCAAGTGCCATCATACAGTAACCCCTCTGTGGTATTGTGGAAGAGTGCAGGGGTGGACCATGCGGTCCTATATTAAAAAGATATGAATCTTGTAAAGACGTCAGAGCAGCCAAATATTGTGCCTTTGGTGCCAGGCCAGCAAGTGCCATCATACAGTAACCCCTCTGTGGTATTGTGGAAGAGTGCAGGGGTGGACCATGCGGTCCTATATTAAAATGATATGAATCTGGTAAAGACGTCTGTGCACCCAAATATTGTGCCTTTGGTGGCAGCAAGTAACTTCACACCGTAACCCGTTTGTGGTATTGTGGAAGAGTGCAGGGCTGGACCCTGCAGTTCAAAAAATTAAAATGATATAAATGTGGCACAGGTGTCAGTGCAGCCAAATATTGTGCCTTTCATGGGGATGCTGATGGGGTTGTGTATAGAGATGCTGTGAGGTTGTGTATAGAGATGCTGATGGGGTTGTGTATAGAGATGCTGTGTTGCTGTGTATAGAGATGCTGTGTATAGAGATGTTGATGGGGTTGTGTATAGAGATGCTGTTTGTGTATAGAGATGCTGATGGGTTTGTGTATAGAGATGCTGTGAGGCTGTGTATAGAAATGCTAAAGGGGTTGTGTATAGAGATGCCTTGCGGCGCCGAAGTGCGGCCTAGATCTAGTGGGGGCTGCCATCTTGGATGGCGGCTCCACCTCCGGGTCCCCCCTCACTGCCTGACGTCCTTACGCATAGTGTGATGACGTCAGATAGCCGGGGAACCACTAGCTGCCAGGAATCCCCTGGTGGAGATAGGGGGTTCATTTGAACCCCAATATCTCCAGACAGCTAGGGGGTCACGGAGGGTGTCAATCGAATGATACCCAACATGACCAGGTATAAAGTAAAAGAAAATAAAAAAGAACATAAAAACATGTATTTTTTTGTGTGTTATTTTTATTAATGCAGCAATATTATTCACATTTCAATTATAATGTGAACAATGATGCAATAATAATTTTTTTCTATGGGGTGCGTTTGCTATAAATCACGTAATTCCCCCCACAAAATGTTACAAGTCCCCATTTCTAATTATTGTACAAGCGCACCCCATAGAAAACATAACCACAAACGCTCATGTGCTAAAATGTGAAAAAAAACACTTTACACACTGCAGATGGTTAAAAATTTAATTTTTATTGCATTTTTTGTCATAATATACAGGCAGGACATGACTTATACATATAAAAATGATATATTATGAATCTGCGGAGTCTGCCAGAAAGAACGATATCTAATATGTCTGGCTCATTTAATAAAATGTGGCTTCAAATTGCGTTTAAACATGATGAGCGAGAGCGGTAAAAATGAGCTGAGCACACAGCAGTGAAATGCAGGGTTAGTTAAGGGGTTAAACAGCATATCAGAGGAAGATTTAGTAGAGAAATGAACACTTCTCAGAAGAACAGGTGTTGTTTGATACATCAGGAGACACACCACACCCTCATTCTACATACAATGTATCAATTTCATTAGACCAGACTAAAAACACCTGTTGTTTAGAACGTTTGAGAACACAGGTCATTTAGAGTTGAGAATCTTTGCACTTAGACATTAGGTTTTAATTCAATATCTAATAAACCGTTGCTTATAATATTCTGCAGTAAAGAGTATCTTTATTTCTAGATTTTTTAAGCATTTGTTATACTTTTTTCAAAATTTTTATTTTGTTTGCGAACTCGAACCGAATAAGCCAAAAAGTTTGAAGTTTGCGAACTTGCGAACAGCCAACGTTTGAATCGAACTCCGAAATGATCGAACCGAACAGCTCATCCCTAGAGCACTGAAATTTAGGCGACATTTCGGTGCTCTCTGAGCAGCTGGAACTCTGTAGGGGTTATTCAAACAGTTTCAGCACCTCAGCTGTCATGCAATGCTCGAGACGTTGAAATGTATGGGGCACATTCTGGAGCCCAGTGGCACAAAATATTTCATTTGCAATACATTAATTCACTTTACATTGCTCCAGAATTGCAACAAATTGAGAAAACTCGATATTGGGGCACCAGCACATCAAGTATACTCGATCTTTATAATAAAGGAGCTAAATCCAATTGGAGACAAATTAATAGAAAATATATCAGATACATCTAGGAATCCTGCACAGAATAATTAGTGTTTTGATACTTTTAATCTCTACCAAACATAACACAGAGAATACAGAGAGTTGTGATAAGATCAAAGCCCCGTGCCGTTAATATCATAGCTGCAATAAATGTCTCTTTGTATTTATATCGGGCCTGAATATAATGATGTAACATTTTGGAAAGAAAATGCAGGAAATAATACCAGTACCGGAAGCTAATATCGCAAAAACTTCCACAATCACTGTGTTTTCCCCCATAACGCTCATATAAGCCGGGATGAAAGAGACCCACACGTTGCAGAAGACCAGCATGCTGAAGGTGATGTACTTGGCTTCATTAAAGCTGTCCGGTAATTTTCTGACCATAAAGGCGACAACGAAACTCACAGCTGCAAGAAAGCCCATGTAACCCAGGACGGTGTAAAATGCAAAGACTGATCCCTCATTACACTGAATGAGGATCTTCCCGGGGTTAGAGTGAGTGTCCATCTCCTGGAATGGAGGAGACACAGAGAGCCATGTGAGACATATAATCATCTGTGCAAGTGAACAAGTAAATACTACACAATTGGGTATTTTGACCCCAACAATTTGTTTCCAGTTGCTGCCCGGCCTTGTAGCTTTGAAAGCGATGGTAACCATGATCGTTTTTCCCAAAATACAGGACACGGCTACAGAAAAGATGATTCCAAAAGAAGTCTGCCGCAGCATGCAGGTTATATCCACAGGACGGCCGAGGAACAGGAAGACACAGAGGAAGCTCAGCATGATGGACACCAGGAGGAGGAAGCTGAGATTCCGGTTATTGGCTTTAACTATGGGGGTTTCCCGGAAATATATGAAGATTCCCAATATAGTGAATGTCACAAGTGACAACAAGACAGACAGAGCGGAGAGAACTAAAGCTACGGGATCACTGTCATAGCATAAATATTCAGGGAGTTTCTTTATACATTTTTCTTTACTCTCATTTGGCCATTCATCATCTGGACATTTTAGACAAGTCGCCCTATCTGTAAGGAAATCCAGAACATGGAAACATTAACCATCACACATTGGAAAAAAGCATAAAATATAGAAAAATACAACTTTAACCCCTTCACTGCTGAGGCATTTCACCTCTGTGGGCTGAGCTCATTTTTACCACTTTTGCTCATCATGTTTAAACGATTTGAAGTCACATTTTATTATACAACCCAGACATATTATACATCGTTTTTTTCAGCAGATTCATAACATATCATTATTATATGTATACGTCATGTCCTGCCTGAATATTATAACAAAAAATGCAATAAAATTAGAATTTCCAATCATCTACAGCGGGTGAAGTGATTTTTTTCCCTTTTTGTCATTCAAGCCTTTGTGGTTATATATTCTATGTGGTAGATTTGTTAAAAAAAAATAGAAATGGGAATTCGTTACTTTTTTTCTGGGAAAATACGCCATTTTTAGCTAAAACCAAAAATTTAAATTCATTATTGCAGCAGCATTGTTCACATTATAATTGAAAAGGGAACAATATTGCTGCATTGATAAAGAAAACACTCAAAAAAGACACTTTTATCTTTTAATTTTTTTTATTTCTATTATTATTTTTTTATTTTATTTTTTACTTTGAACAAGACCATGTTTGGTATCATTGAAAAGTCCATGCCCCTATTTCTGCCACCAATCGGACCCCCAAAAGGACCCCCTTCCCTTTCAGGCAATCTTCCAGCTTTGTCAGGTGGCCGCCTGAAAATGACATCATTGCGTCCAACGCGGAGGGGTCTCAAAAGCAACATCTGACTTCAAGGAAGTCAGACGCCACGGGACCCTGGAGGAGAGAGGTGAGTATAGAAGGGAGCTCCCGGTAAGTGGAAGACATGAGGGGAACGTCCTGTGCATACATCCTATGACGTTCCCCACATGTCTTCAGCAGGGAAGTGGTTAAATTTGATTCATATTTTAATAGCTCACACATCTCATGTATTGCAGACATATTCTCAAGTTGTGGTTTCTCACTCAAATGAAACTACATGAATTTTGCAACATCATTTGGTACTTTTCCTGGTGGTTTTGAATGGAAATGTCCACATGGCCGAGATGTGAGTATCCGCATTCAGTCTTGTATCTATTTCTCTTTCATCCTGTTTAATAAACCAGGGGCTGGAATAAACCAGGGGCCGGAATAAACCAGGGGCCGGAATAAACCAGGAGCCGGAATAAACCAGGGGCTGGAATAAACCAGGTGCCGGAATAAACTAGGGACCGTAATAAACCAAGGGCTGGAATAAACCAGGGACCGGAATAAACCAGGGACCGGAATAAACCAAAGGCCGGAATAAACCAAGGGCCGGATCACAACGAATGGAAAGTGTTTGCGACAGACCTTTTTCATTTGTGGTTCGCCTTTAATGTCTGTATTACCATGGAGCCGTTCCATTGACACATTCCATTGACCCGGGCATGTGTTTCACAAACGACAAATCAAAATAATGTCAGGAAAAGCCAGCGATTGCAACTTCGACAAACTCCAGCATTGGGGAACTTTCATTTGAACAATTACTGAACTACTGAAAAATGTCTACCTTTTATAGGAAAAAAAATAAAGGGTAATTTTGACAGGATTCATCATCGGATTCATTATTCACAAAATATATCATATACTAATTTAGGGCCACATTACATGCCTAACGTTAAAACGGAGGGGGCTAGGGAGGAAATACTCCACCCGCAGTTTTTCCCCTTGCGCCCGCGTTTTAACGCTAGATTACAACGCAGGCGCAAAAAAAAGGTGTTAACCCCCGGGATGCACGTGGCATTGTTAAGTGCAGCTGCGTGCAACCTCTCAATGGAGTCCGTAGGACTCCATTGAAGCAGACGCCGGCGGTCACATGACCAGCCGGGCAGACGCCGGCGGTCACATGACCAGCCGGAGCTCGTCTTGCGAGATCCGGTCGGTCAGCATAGTGATTCGCAGGGGGAGACTGGGGGGACATTTTCCCCCAGTCTTTCCCTGCTCCCGCTGGGCTGAGGAGGCGGATGGAGCAGCGGTCCTCCTCGCGGGACAGGAGGTGAGTAGCTGATCACTTTTTTTAGTTTTTTGACTGGTGTTAACAGATTCTGCAGAAGCGGAATCCGTTAACACCAAGTCCTGACTGTGGTTAACTTTTTGTTAAACACGGCCGCACAGTAATCAGCATTGGGACTTTGTAATCCTAACGCTGATTAACACTTTGCACTCCCCATGTTAAGTATAGGGAGCACAAAGTACAGTAACCTCGCGCTGAAAATCACAAGGTACCAAACGCTAATGGGTTACTTAATCCATTAGCGTTTGGATTGTAATTTGTGTTAAATACTTGGGCTAACGTTAACGCTTAGTCAGGTGATACTAACGTTAACGCTCACTCAGGTGATACTAACGTTAACACTCAGTCAGGTGATACAAACGTTAACACTCAGTCAGGTGATACTAACGTTAAAGCTCAGTCAGGTGATACTAACGTTAAAGCTCAGTCAGGTGATACTAACGTTAACACTCAGTCAGGTGATACTAACGTTAACACTCAGTCAGGTGATACTAACGTTAAAGCTCAGTCAGGTGATACTAACGTTAAAGCTCAGTCAGGTGATACTAACGTTAACGCTCAGTCAGGTGATACTAACGTTAAAGCTCAGTCAGGTGATACTAACGTTAACGCTCAGTCAGGTGATACTAACGTTAACACTCAGTCAGGTGATACTAACGTTAACGCTCAGTCAGGTGATACTAACGTTAACACTCAGTGAGGTGATACTAATGTTAACGCTCAGTCAGGTGATACTAACGTTAAAGCTCAGTCAGGTGATACTAACGTTAACGCTCAGTCAGGTGATACTAACGTTAAAGCTCAGTCAGGTGATACTAACGTTAACGCTCAGTCAGGTGATACTAACGTTAACGCTCAGTCAGGTGATACTAACGTTAAAGCTCAGTCAGGTGATACTAACGTTAAAGCTCAGTCAGGTGATACTAACGTTAACGCTCAGTCATGTGATACTAACGTTAACGCTCACTCAGGTGATACTAACGTTAACGCTCAGTCAGGTGATACTAACGTTAAAGCTCAGTCAGGTGATACTAACGTTAACGCTCAGTCAGGTGATACTAACGTTAACACTCAGTCAGGTGATACTAACGTTAACGCTCAGTCAGGTGATACTAACGTTAACGCTCAGTCAGGTGATACTAACGTTAACACTCAGTCAGGTGATAATAACGTTAACACTCAGTCAGGCGATACTAACGTTAACGCTCAGTCAGGCGATACTAACGTTAACGCTCAGTCAGTTGATACTAACGTTAACGCTCAGTCAGGTGATACTAACGTTAATGCTCAGTCAGGCGATAATAACGTTAACACTCAGTCAGTTGATACTAACGTTAACACTCAGGTGATACTAACGTTAATGCTCAGTCAGGTGATACTAACGTTAACGCTCAGTCAGGTGATACTAACGTTAACACTCAGTCAGGTGATACTAACGTTAACGCTCAGTCAGGTGATACTAACGTTAACGCTCAGTCAGTTGATACTAACGTTAACACTCAGTCAGGTGATACTAACGTTAAAGCTCAGTCAGTTGATACTAATGTTAACACTCAGTCAGGTGATACTAACGTTAACGCTCAGTCAGGTGATACTAACGTTAATGCTCAGTCAGGTGATACTAACGTTAACGCTCAGTCAGTTGATACTAATGTTAACACTCAGTCAGGTGATACTAACGTTAACGCTCAGTCAGGTGATACTAACGTTAATGCTCAGTCAGGTGATACTAACGTTAATGCTCAGTCAGGTGATACTAACGTTAATGCTCAGTCAGGTGATACAAACGTTAACGCTCAGTCAAGTGATACTAACGTTAATGCTCAGTCAGTTGATACTAATGTTAACACTCAGTCAGGTGATACTAACGTTAACGCTCAGTCAGGTGATACTAACGTTAACGCTCAGTCAGGTGATACAAATGTTAACGCTCAGTCAAGTGATACTAACGTTAACGCTCAGTCAGGTGATACTAATGTTAACACTCAGTCAGGTGATACTAACGTTAACGCTCAGTCAAGTGATACTAACGTTAATGCTCAGTCAGTTGATACTAATGTTAACACTCAGTCAGGTGATACTAACGTTAACGCTCAGTCAGGTGATACTAACGTTAACGCTCAGTCAGGTGATACAAATGTTAACGCTCAGTCAGGTGATACTAACGTTAACACTCAGTCAGGCAATACTAACGTTAACACTCAGTCAGGTGATACTAACGTTAACGCTCAGTCAGGTGATACTAACGTTAACGCTCAGTCAGGTGATACTAACGTTAAAGCTCAGTCAGGTGATACTAACGTTAATGCTCAGTCAGGTGATACTAATGTTAAAGCTCGGTCAGGTGTTACTAACGTTAACGCTCAGTCAGGTGATACTAACGTTAATGCTCAGTCAGGTGATACTAATGTTAAAGCTCAGTCAGGTGATACTAACGTTAACGCTCAGTCAGGTGATACAAACGTTAATGCACATTCAGGTGATACTAACGTAAACGCTCAGTCAGGTGATACAAACGTTAACGCTCAGTCAAGTGATACTAACGTTAATGCTCAGTCAGGTGATACTAACGTTAATGCTCAGTCAGGTGATACTAACGTTAACGCTCAGTCAGGTGATACTAACGTTAACGCTCAGTCAGGTGATACTAACGTTAACGCTCAGTCAAGTGATACTAACATTAACGCTCAGTCAGGTGATACAAACGTTAACGCTCAGTCAGGTGATACTAACGTTAATGCTCAGTCAGGTGATACTAACGTTAACGCTCAGTCAAGTGATACTAACGTTAATGCTCAGTCAGGTGATACTAACGTTCACGCTCAGTCAGGTGATACTAACGTTAACGCTCAGTCAGGTGATACTAACGTTAACACTCAGTCAAGTGATACTAACGTTAACACTCAGTCAGTTGATACTAATGTTAACACTCAGTCAGGTGATACTAATGTTAACGCTCAGTCAGGTGATACTAACGTTAATGCTCAGTCAGGTGATACTAACGTTAATGCTCAGTCAGGTGATACTAACGTTAATGCTCAGTCAGGTGATACAAACGTTAACGCTCAGTCAAGTGATACTAACGTTAATGCTCAGTCAGTTGATACTAATGTTAACACTCAGTCAGGTGGTACTAACGTTAACGCTCAGTCAGGTGATACTAACGTTAACGCTCAGTCAGGTGATACAAATGTTAACGCTCAGTCAAGTGATACTAACGTTAACGCTCAGTCAGGTGATACTAACGTTAACACTCAGTCAGGCAATACTAACGTTAACACTCAGTCAGGTGATACTAACGTTAACGCTCAGTCAGGTGATACAAACGTTAATGCACATTCAGGTGATACTAACGTAAACGCTCAGTCAGGTGATACAAACGTTAACGCTCAGTCAAGTGATACTAACGTTAATGCTCAGTCAGGTGATACTAACGTTAATGCTCAGTCAGGTGATACTAACGTTAACGCTCAGTCAGGTGATACTAACGTTAACGCTCAGTCAGGTGATACTAACGTTAACGCTCAGTCAAGTGATACTAACATTAACGCTCAGTCAGGTGATACAAACGTTAACGCTCAGTCAGGTGATACTAACGTTAACGCTCAGTCAGGTGATACTAATGTTAACGCTCAGTCAAGTGATACTAACGTTAATGCTCAGTCAGGTGATACTAACGTTCACGCTCAGTCAGGTGATACTAACGTTAACGCTCAGTCAGGTGATACTAACGTTAACACTCCGTCAAGTGATACTAACGTTAACACTCAGTCAGGTGATACTAACTTAACGCTCAGTCAGGTGATACTAACGTTAACGCTCAGTCAGGTGATACAAACTTTAATGCTCATTCAGGTGATACTAACGTTAACGCTCAGTCAAGTGATACTAACGTTAATGCTCAGTCAGGTGATACTAACGTTCATACTCAGTCAGGTGATACTAACATTAACGCTCAGTCAGGTGATACTAATGTTAACACTCAGTCAAGTGATACTAACGTTAACGCTCAGTCAGGTGATACTAACGTTCACGCTCAGTCAGGTGATACTAACGTTAATGCTCAGTCAGGTGATACTAACGTTAAAGCTCAGTCAGGTGATACTAACGTTAACGCTCAGTCAGGTGATACTAACGTTAACGCTCAGTCAGGTGTTACTAACGTTAACGCTCAGTCAGGTGATACTAACGTTAACACTCAGTCAGGTGATACTAACTTAACGCTCAGTCAGGTGATACTAACGTTAACGCTCAGTCAGGTGATACAAACTTTAATGCTCATTCAGGTGATACTAACGTTAACGCTCAGTCAAGTGATACTAACGTTATGCTCAGTCAGGTGATACTAACGTTCATACTCAGTCAGGTGATACTAACATTAACGCTCAGTCAGGTGATACTAATGTTAACACTCAGTCAAGTGATACTAACGTTAACGCTCAGTCAGGTGATACTAACGTTCACGCTCAGTCAGGTGA
>RXON01003880.1:0-71312 GCA_009667805.1 Leptobrachium leishanense
GTCGCCTCAAGCACGTGGTAACCAAGTGTACGGTGTCTTTTCCCACGCTTAAGCCTCATCTGACATAGATTACAAAAAGCAATGGTGGGGTCTGCTGCACATTTCTTAAAGAACTTCCAGCAGACAGCAGAGTTCCTGCATGTGTGCTTTGAGACAACAGCGCTCTGCACCGGAGCAGCTCTGACATCTGATGCCTTGGACTGGCTAGTGCTACGGTTGGTCATAGAGGATGTTGTGCCTCGTGTTTGCTGTGCCTCCTCCTCCCCCTCCTCCTCACTTGATTCCTCAGTTCGATCTGGCACCCAGGTGGAGTCAGTGACCTCATCATCATTGTCATCTTCACCCCTATCTCCTCGTCACTGGAGCCAACTTGCAGTATGCTGCAGCTGCTGGGGCAACATGAGTGCCAGTTATTTGTGTGTCATCACTGGCACCCCCTTCCTCTAGGTTGATTATACTCCCTTCCTCAACCTCAGAGATTGAATCAGAGCACGGTACTTGCTGCGCATCCTCAAGCAACATGTCACTGTCATTGTAGTCAAACAATTCAGCTGACTCCTCCGTGTGTGATAGCGAGGCTTCGGCAGGAGTAGCTGTGGACATGGAGGCTGCATTAGATGCTTTTGGCAGCTGAGGTGGACTGTAAAGCACTACAAGCCTGGCTGGCAGAGGACTTGGAGGATGAGGATGGCCTGGTTAGCCAATCCACCAAATCCTCTGTATGTTTCTGCTGCTTAAGAAGACGGCCAGCACCAGTTAGAAAGGACAAGCGTGCCCCTGCAGAGGATGCACCACGTCCACCACGACCAGAGTCACAGCCTCCTGACACAGGGGCTGCTTGCCCTCTTATCTGTGTCTGGGAGCGTCTGCCTGTCCTTTTTGTTCTTTCAGACATGGTGAGTGATATATAGATTAATATTTACAGAACTCTGATTCAACTCTGGTATAAAGATTAAAGATTTACAGAACTCTGGTATAACTCAGTGAGACACCCTGATAGCTGGCAGCCAGTGACAAGACACAGATTACAATTCCCTCCTATAAATCAGTGTGACCCCCTGATGGGTGCAGTGAGAAGCCACAGATTACAATTCGCATAAATCTTCTAGAAGTATGTGGGACCCCCGATGGGTGGCAGTGAGAAGCCACAAATTAAAAGTCTCAGAAACCTCCTATAAATCAGTGTGACCCCTCATAGCTGGCAGTGAGGAGACACAAATTACAATTCGCATAATCTGCTAGAAGTATGTGGGACCCCCTGATGGGTGGCAGTGAGAAGCCACAGATTACACATCTCAGAAACCTCCTATAAATCAGTGAGACCCCCTGATGGATGGCAGTGAGAAGCCACAGATTAAAATTCGCATAAATCTGATAGAAGTATGTGGGACCCCCTGATGGGTGGCAGTGAGAAGCCACAGATTACAAATCTCAGAAACCTCCTATAACTCAGTGAGACCCCCTGATGGGTGGCAGTGAGAAGCCACAGATTACAAATCTCAGAAACCTCCTATAATTCAGTGAGACCCCCTGATGGTGGTAGTGAGAAGCCACAGATTACAAATCTCAGAAACCTCCTATAATTCAGTGAGACTCCCTGATGGGTGGCAGTGAGAAGCCACAGATTACAATTCGCATAAATCTGCTAGAAGTATGTGGGACCCCCTGATGGGTGGCAGTGAGAAGCCACAGATTACAATCTCAGAAACCTCCTATAAATCAGTGAGACCCCCTGATGGGTGCAGTGAGAAGCCACAGATACAAATCTCAGAAACCTCCTATAAATCAGTGAGACCCCCTGATGGGTGGCAGCCAGTGAGAACACATAACAATTCCCAAATATTTTGTAGAAATTTGTGACCCCCAAAATACTTGCTGGCAGTGAGAAGAGACAGATCACCTCAATTCCCAAATGTTTCGTAGAAATTAGTGACCCCCAAAATACTTGCCGGCAGTGACAAGACAGAGATCACCTCAATTCCCAGATACTTTGTAAAAATTAGTGACCCCCCAAAAAACTGTGTGGTACTGGCAGTGAGTCACAAGACACAGATCACCTCAATTCCCAAATATTTTGTAGAAATTTGTGAGCCCAAAAAGACTTGCTGGCAGTGACAAGAGACAGATCACCTCAATTCCCAGATATTTGGTAGAAATGAGACCCCCCAGACACCCCCAGTAGCGTGGCAGACCGGCAGTAAGAACACAGAACAACTATCTCCTCTGAAATCTCCTCTCAAATGTGTGCAGAAGCGCTGTGTGGAAACCTTATATAGTGTGCTGCGGGACTTAGCTCTGTGAGCCCATGATTGGGCAAAATTTGCCCAATCAGGACTCTGAGCCGTGATTGGTATACTGAGACCGCGGGGGATACTCAGACGATGAAGTACGGCGGAGAAATAAAGACATCAGTCGAGGCTGGATGCACTGGTAAATCTGGCTTTATTATTCACAGCTCAGGCATTTATCAACTTTACACAAATTATGAATACAATGGGAATCCCTGCCCGCCCTCACAGGACCCATTGGCCATATCACTGTCACTGTGCACCGCCCCTGGCTGAGGGTGCTGAGCCATTCCGTGACACTGTTGAACCTGTCTTGCACCAGACCTGTGGTCAGGTGCAAGGCTGTAGCCAATTACGAGCTTCAGGCAAGTGGGAAAGTGCATTGTGGTGCATTGTGGGCGAACACGCGGCGAACACCCGGAAATGTTCGGAGTTCGCGAACAAACGAACAGGATATGTTTGATGCGAACTCCAAACCGTCCGAACCAAACAGCTCATCCGTAATTATAACCCCCTGAATCTTATCCCTGTTCAGCAGTGACAGACCCCAAAGCTCTCCCTGTATTCTGACAAATCCCTGGCTGGTGTAATGCGGCAGCAAAGTGTTTGTACTTTTTGTTTTAGTGAGTTTTGGGGCTTCTATTTGCAGCTTGTTTACTGAAACACAAATTGACTGGAGAGAGATAAAAAGGATTTTGTTTCTCCTTGAGGGCGCACTAACCTTAAAAGGTGTGAAAATGGGTGTTTGATATGCTAATGAGTGCTTTTCAATGTATTACAAAGCAGAACCTAGATAACTCGACTTAGGGAGTGAAGGGGTTAAGGAAAAACTGGCAGAAATACCTTTCATAATGGGTTCATCAAAGGATTAAATTAATGAGTTTTCCTATAAAGTCTAATGTTTAATGTTGTATCATGGTCCATGAGGCTTTTGGTGTCTGATTCCGAAAATATCACATCCTTTTCACATTATTTCTCGCTCTATTCTGGATTATGATGCACTTGCTATATGACGTTTTATATGACGGTTTGGGGCAGACAGTGAAGTTTCCTGAAAAGACGAGGTAATCAATAGGGATGAGCTATTCGGTTCGATCGGTTCGGAGTTCGCATCGAACATAGCCTGTTCTTTTGTTCGCAAACAACGAACATTTCCGCGTGTTCGCCGCGTGTTCGCCACAATGCACCACAATGGACCACAATGCACTTTTCCACTGGCCGGAAGCTTGTAATTAGGCTTGTGCACCGATTTTTTTTCGGTTCGATTCGGTTCGATTTTTCGGATTTTTAAACTTTTCGATTCGGCTCGTTTCGACCGATTTCTGTTTCGATTCGGTTCAGCTCGATTCGTTTTTCATGTACTGGTTTTTTCGGAATATCGACCATTTTTCGTATTTTCGTGTCACTTAGCTCGTTTTTTTGTATCGACTTTTCGTGATTTCGGAAATTTTCGTTTTTCGGAATTGTACATGTTTTCGGAATTTCGACCATTTTTCGTATTTTCGTGTCACTTAGCTCGTTTTTTGTATCGACTTTTCGTAAGTTCGGAAATTTCCTTTTTTTTCGGAAAGTCTGTTCTCCTTGTTTCAAACCAATAAATTTCGATTTGACACATTTCAAGTCCATTCGAAAATTCCGAAAATATTTCGTTTCGGCTCGGATAACTTTTCGGATATGCCATTTTCGGATCTAAAAATTTTCGGAAATTCGGCCGCATCCGAAAACACGAATCGGGAAATTTCGTGAAAATTCCGAAATTCCGAAACCCGAAACGCACATCCCTACTTGTAATTGGCTACAGCCTTGCACCTGACCACAGGTCAGGTGAAAGACAGGTTCAACACTATGCCAATCACGGCTCAGAGTTCTGATTGGGCAAATTTTGCCCAATCATGGGCTCACAGAGCTAAGTCCCGCAGAACACTATCAGGGTTATTCAGAGAGAGTGAATCGCAGGAGAAGGACTGGAGAATGGTTGGAGAATGAAAAATTCTAGGTCAAAATAGCTGATTTGGAAAGTGAGATGAAAGGGAGAATTTTTCTGGTTTGGCTATTTTGACCTAGAATTTTTCATTCTCCAGTCATTCTCTTGCTTGTCACGCTCTCTGAATAACCCTGTATATAAGGTTTCCACACAGCGCTTCTGCACGCGTTTGAGAGGAGATTTCATAGGAGATTGTTGTTGTGTTAGTGTGTTCTTACTGCCAGTCTGCCACCAGCTACTGGGGGGGTCTCATTTCTACAAATATCTGGGAATTGTTGTAATCATTGTGCTCAGTCCCAGCAACTATTTTGGGTGCTCAGTAATTTCTGCAAAATATTTGGGAATTGAGGTGATCTGTGTCTTGTCACTGCCAGCAAGTATTTTGGGGTCACTAATTTCTACAAAATATTTGGGAATTGAGGTGATCTGTGTCTTGTCACTGCCAGCAAGTATTTTGGGGGTCACAAATTTTTACAAAATATCTGGGAATTGAGGTGATCTGTGTCTTGTCACACAGTCAGTGCCACGCAGTATTTTGGGGGTCACTAATTTCTACAAAATATTTGGGAATTGAGGTGATCTGTGTCTTGTCACACAGCCAGTGCCACACAGTATTTTGGGGGTCACTAATTTCTACAAAATATTTGGGAATTGAGGTGATCTGTGTCTTGTGACTCACTGCCAGTGCCACGCAGTATTTTGGGGGTCACTAATTTCTACAAAATATTTGGGAATTGAGGTGATCTGTGTCTTGTCACACAGCCAGTGCCACACAGTATTTTGGGGGTCACTAATTTCTACAAAATATCTGAGAATTGAGTTGATCTGTGTCTTATGACTCACTGCCAGTACCACACAGTATTTTGGGGGTCACTAATTTCTACAAAATATTTGAGAATTGAGGTGATCTGTGTCTTGTGATTTACTGCCAGTGCCACGCACTATTTTGGGGGTCACTAATTCCTACAAAATATTTGGAAATTGAGGTGATCTGTGTCTTGTGACTCACTGCCAGTGCCACGCAGTATTTTGGGGGTCACTAATTTCTACAAAATATCTGGGAATTGAGGTGATCTGTGTCTTGTCACACAGCCAGTGCCACGCAGTATTTTGGGGGTCACTAATTTCTACAAAATATCTGGAAATTGAGGTGATCTGTGTCTTGTGAGTCACAGCCAGTGCCACGCAGTATTTTGGGCGTCAGTAATTTCTACAAAATATTTGGGAATTGTTATAATCCGTGTGTTCTCACTGGCTGCCACCCTCACACCTCATCCTTCACCTGCCCTGATGCTGCCACTAATCACTACAACATTACTCTTATCTCTGCTCTAGACACTCTTGCTCCTCTTCGACTCTGTAAGGCCCCACACCGCCAGCTTTAGCCCTGGCACACGCTCCAGACTCGATACCTGCAAAGATGCTGCCGCACTGCAGAGCGTGCCTGGAGGAAATCCCGCTCTGAAGCTGATTTTGTTCACTTCAAGTTTATTCTACGGTCATACACCTCTGCCCTCCACTTGGCCAAACAATCCTTCTTCTCATCTCTTATATCTACGCTGTCCTCCAACCCTAAACGGCTCTGGTTCACCTTCAACATCCTCCTCTACCCACCTGCACCTCCCCCCTCGCTGCCTTCAGCGCTCAAGACCTGGCAGATTTCTTCCTCAGTAAAACTCTAACTATCAGAAGCAAGATCCCAACACAAGATAGTTATCTGCCACCTCCACTCCCAGAGGTCCCCTCTGCCACCCTCTGCCGCTTCCTCCCAGCCACTGAGGAGGAAGTCAATTCCTTATTGTCCTCCTCACATTGTAACCGGAATCTGCTAGGTTCACTCGGAACAAAGCCGGACCGGACACGAGCAAGGGTTGTCTGAACACGAGTCTCTTCAGGAAAGGCAAACTTTATTTGTGTCGTCACACAATGCTCACACAGGATTAAATCGCAAAGAGTGAGCCCCGATCTCACCCCGACGAGGGGTTTTATACCCCGAATACATAATTAGGTACATCCCAATTAGCCCACCTCCCGGTGACACTTATTCCACCCCACGTGGGTTAGTACCTCCCATGGTTAATAACAAAGGGATTCCATACATTGACCGTAAATTGGCAAACTTCATGTTAGTCTGACAGTTCGTGATTTGCTGCGGCACTCAATCTGGGCCGTACCCACCTCCCTAAAGGCTATGTTTATTCGTCACAGATAAGACATGGTCTGGTTTCTACACTCTCTTTGTCTCTCTGCAGGCCTTAGTGACCTTGATGTATCCATTCGTCATCCTGTCTCTCCGTGCCAAGAGCGGCCCGGATCTTCCTCAATTCTAATTGCTGCTCTGTTTAATCTAACACATTCCTAAAATTCTATGTAAGCTTCATTCTAGTTTCTACTGAAATCTACCTAATTATTTCAAGTGAACCAATATTCTGAACAAGATGGCTGCCTGGCTCATAATGGCGATCATCTTCCAGCCTGATTCCACTTCAACATCTCACCACGTGCCCGCTCGACCCATTCCCTCACATCTAATTCCTCCCCTCTCCTCCCTCACCCCTGCTCTCACACACATCTTCAACCTATCTCTCTCCACTGGCTCCTTTCCATCCGCCTTCAAACACGCGCTAGTTACCCCTTTACTAAAGAAACCATCCCTCGATCCCAACTCTCCATCCAACTACCGTCCTGTATCCCTGCTTCCCTTTACCTCTAAGCTCTTAGAAAAACTAGTCTTCAACCGCCTCTCCCTCTTCCTGTCCTCCAATTCCGTACTTGACCCCCTGCAATCTGGCTTCCGTCCCCTACACTCAACTGAAACTGCCCTCACCAAAGTAACCAACGACCTCCTAACTGCTAAAAAACACGGCCACTATTCTATTCTCATCCTGCTTGACCTCTCGGCTGCTTTTGACACTGCTGACCACCCCCTCCTTCTACAGACCCTCAACTCTCTGGGTCTCGGTGACACTGCACTCGCTTGGGTTGACTCCTATTTATCCAACAGATCCTTCTGTGTGTCCTTTGCTGGTAACTCCTCCTCTTCATTGCCTCTATCTGTTGGTGTACCTCAAGGCTCTGTCCTTGGTCCTCTGCTCTTTTCCATCTACACCTCCTCCCTGGGCAAAATCATCAACAGATTTGGCTTTAATTACCACCTCTACGCTGATGACACTCAGATCTACCTCTCTACCCCTGATCTCTCTCCCCCTGTCCTTTCCAAAGTCAGTGACTGTTTATCTGGCATCTCCTCCTGGATGGCCTCCCACCACCTAAAGATCAACATGTCAAAGACTGAGCTCCTACTTATTCCTCCTCCAATGCCTCCCCACCTCCTGACTTCTCTATCACAGTGGAGGGTATCACCATCTCCCCATCAAACCAAGTTCGCTGTCTTGGAGTTACACTTGACTCTGCTCTTTCCTTCATCCCCCACATCAAGTCTCTTTCCTTCTCCTGCCGATACCAACTGCATAATATTTCCAGAATTCAGCCATTTCTTACCGCTGTCACAACAAAACAACTCATACATGCCCTGGTAATCTCCCGACTATTGCAATAATCTTTTATTTGGCCTCCCTCTGTCCCGCCTCTCCCTACAATCCATCCTGAACGCCTCCGCCAGGCTAATTCACCTCACCCACCGCTCTGTCTCTGCCGCTCCCCTCTGCGAGTCCCTTCACTGGCTCCCCATCCACTGCAGAATTAAGTTCAAAATCCTTATCCTTACCTACAAAACCCTCACTAACTCAGCTCCCCACTACCTGTCCTCACTAATCACCAAATACACCCCAGCCCGCTCCCTAAGGTCAAACAGCGACCTGCGCCTAGCGTCTCCCTGCATTACCTCTTCCCATGATCGACTGCAGGATTTCTCATGCGCAGCCCCCACTCTCTCGAACGCTCTCCCTCGTACTGTCAGACTTTCCCCTCACTTCTCCTCCTTCAAGTGCTCCCTTAAAACGTTCCTATTTAGGGAAGCCTAGCATCCAACTCACTGACGCAACCATCAATCACTCTCACCTTGCAGTCCTCTCCTACTGTTTCCAATCCCAACCCTCCTAGATTGTGAGTTCCTACGGGAATAGGGCCCTCATCTCCTCCTGTACTGTTTGTCAAATGTTGTTCAATGTATTGTAACCCTGTCTATACTGTGCCTATTGTACAGCGCTGCGGAATATGCTGGCGCTTTATAAATAAAGAATAATAATAATAATAATCAGGGGGTCTACCTGATTTATAGGAGGTTTCTGAGACTTGTAATCTGTGTCTTCTCACTGCCACCCATCAAGGCGTCCCACATACTTCTAGCAGATTTATGCAAATTGTAATTTGTGTCTTCTCACTGCCACCCATCAGAGGGTCTCACTGACTTATAGGAGGTTTCTGGGAATTGTAATCTGTGTCTTGTCACTGGCTGCCAGCTATCAGGGTGTTTCACTGAGTTATACCAGAGTTCTGTAAATCTTTAATCTTTATACCAGAGTTGAATCAGAGTTCTGTGTATATTTAATCTATATATCACTCACCATGTCTGAAAGAACAAAAAGGACAGGCAGACGCTCCCAGACACAGATAAGAGGGCAAGCAGCCCCTGTGTCAGGAGGCTGTGCCTCTGGTCATGGTGGACGTGGTGCATCCTCTGCAGGGGCACGCTTGTCCTTTCTAACTGGTGCTGGCCGTCTTCTTAAGCAGCAGCAACATACAGAGGATTTGGTGGATTGGCTAACCAGGCCATCCTCATCCTCCGAGTCCTCTGCCAGCCAGGCTTGTAGTGCTTTACAGTCTACCTCAGCTGCCAAAGCATCTAATGCAGCCTCCACTTCCACAGCTACTCCTGCCGTAGCCTCACTATCACACACGGAGGAGTCAGCTGAATTGTTTGACTACAATGACAGTGACATGCTGCTTGAGGATGCGCAGCAAGTACAGTGCTCTGATTCAATCTCTGAGGTTGAGGAAGGAAGTATAATCAACCTAGAGGAACGGGGTGCCAGTGATGACACACAAATAACTGGCCCTCATGTTGACCCAGCAGCTGCAGCATACTGCCAAGTTGGCTCCAGTGACGAGGAGATAGGGGATGATGATGACAATGATGATTAGGTCACTGACTCCACCTGGGTGCCTGATCGAACAGAGGAATCAAGTGAGGAGGAGGGGGAGGAGGAGGAGGCACAGCAAACACGAGGCACAACATCCTCTATGACCAACCATAGCACTAGCCAGTCCAAGGCATCAGATGTCAGAGCTGCTCAGGTGCAGAGCGCTGTTGTTTCAAAGCACACATCCTGGAACTCTGCTGTCTGGGAGTTCTTTAAAAAATGTGCAGCAGACCCCACCATTGCTATTTGTAATCTATGTCAGATGAGGCTCAAGCGTGGGAAAGACACCGGACGCTTGGGTACCACGTGCTTGAGGTGACATATGACCTCCTGCCACACATCCCGTTGGCGCAAAACTTTGCGTAGGCCCTCCTCCTCCTCATCTGTCTCTACCCCCACTGTATGTCCTGCCATGTCATTGCCTAGAACCTCCACTGACAGGGATGATGTTACAGTAATGGATGTACCAGCTCCTTCCTCACAATGTGACAGCATCCCATCATCTGAAGATTTACGCAGTCAGATTACGTTGCCCCTGGTGCTGCAGCGTAAGAAAAAATATAGTCCCAACCATCCCCAAGCACAGCGTCTAAATGCTAGCTTAGCAAAATTACTCGCATTGCAGCTGCTGCCTTTCCAGCTGGTGGACTCTGCTCCATTCCGTGAATTTGCTAAATGTGCTGTACCACAGTGGCAGGTTCCAAAACGCCATTACTTTTCACGCAAGGCCATTCCAGCACTATACCAGCACGTGGAAGACAATGTTATCCAGTCATTGGGAAAGGCAGTCAGCAGCAAGGTGCATGTGACTTTAGACACGTGGTCCAGCAAGCATGGACAGGGTCATTACATTTCCTTCACGGCACAATGGGTAACTCTGATTGCAGCTGGGAGGGATCCAAGAAGGGGCTCTGTGCTGGAGCTTGTTCATCCACCACACCTCCAGAAAGCTGCTTGTATGAGATCTGTCTGCTCCACCACCACCTCTCCCTCTTCCTCCTCCTCCTCCTTCTTCTGTGTCTCTGGCGAAGTGGCAGTTAAACCGACGCCTGACAGGGTCTACGCAATGGCTCAAGCAAAAAGAAGCCATACTGTGCTTGAGTTGGTTTGTTTAGGGGACAGGAGCCACACCGGGCCAGAAATTCTGTCAGCTCTGCAGGGGCAGGTGCAGAGATGGTTAACACCACGCCAGCTTCAGCTGGGAATGATCGTCTGTGATAATGGCAGCAACTTTCTCTCCACCCTACGCAAGGGTAAATTGACGCATGTACCATGCCTAGCACACGTCCTAAATCTAGTGGTACAGCGTTTCCTAAGCAAGTACCCAGGGCTGGCAGAGCTTCTCAGACAGGCCTGAAAAGTCTGCAGCCGCTTCAGACGGTCATTCCCAGCAAGCGTTCGCCTGGCAGAAATTCAAAGAGAATTCCACCTTCCCACAAACCGTCTGATCTGTGACATGCCCACCAGGTGGAACTCGACATTAGCAATGCTGCAGCATCTGCACAAGCAGCAGAGGGCCATCAACGAGTACCTGTGTGAGTACGGCACAAGGACAGGTTCAGGTTAACTTGTTTCCCCCCCCCCCGCAGTGGCTGATGATCAAGGATACATGCACTGTACTGTCACCATTTGAGGAGGCAACAAGGATGGTGAGCAGGGACAGTGCATGCGTCAGTGACACAATTCCTTTAGTGTTCCTGCTGGAGCACACTCTGCGGTGAATTATAGATGTCGCTCTAGAGGCAGAGCAGCGGGAGGAAGAGGAGGCCTTCCCTAGCTCTGAAGGCCCCAGTCTTTCCGCAGACAGCATTCCAGCGGGTCCTCCTCAGATCAGACAGGAGGAGGATGAGGAGGAGGAGGAATATTTGAGTAGTTGGGGCATTGAAGGTGGGGATTCCTCAAGGGACAGTTTTGTGTGCACAGAAACACCAGGACTGGTACGTGGCTGGGAGGAGGAAGCGCACGATGGGGTCATCCTCCTCATTGAGCAGGAAGACTCGGAAGCTAATGCCACCTCCAACCTACCCTGCATGGGCTCCCGTATTATGCAAAGCCTGCTAAAGGACCCCAGGATTCGTGCTATCAAGGAGAGGGATCATTACTGGTTGGCAACCCTTCTTGATCCACGATACAAGGGTAAAGTTGCACAGCTCATCCTGCCCGCACAGAGGGAGCACAGGATGAAAAAACTTGAAGACGCTCTAAAGCGACACTTGTGTAACACCTTTCCAGGCACTGGTAGGTTACCAAGTGATGACACAGGTGCTTCTGAGGCTGCAGATGATCAGAGGAATAGTGGTGAAGGCCAGGGCCGCTTGACTGATGCCTTTTTAAATTTTTTTAGTCCACGATGCCCATGGACGTCAAATGTAGGCACCCATTGCCAGCGTTGTCACCATATGGTGCAGGACTACCTAGGGGCAAGGGCAGACCTGGGTAACTTTCCAGCAGATGATCCACTGGCTTACTGGGTGTTGAGATTGGATCACTGGCCAGAACTTAGCCAATATGCTATGCAGCTACTAGGTTGCCCTTCATCTAGCGTGCTTTCTGAAAGGATGTTAAGTGCTGCTGGAGGTTTTGTCACAGACAAAAGAGTGCGTCTGTTCACCGACTCTGTAGACCAGCTGACATTTATAAAAATGAATCAGTCCTGGATCAGCAGCTATCAATCCCCTGATGCTGACGTAACGGAATAGATCGGGGATGTCTTCTGCATTCACAAAACCTCCAGCACTGAACTCTTCCACAATTCCACAAAAGGGTTACGGTGTGAAGGCACTTGCTGCCATGGAAGGCACAATATTTGGCTGCCCTGATGCCTGTGCCACATTTATATCATTTTAATATTTTGAACCGCAGGGTCCAACCCCGCACTCTTCCACAATACCACAGAGGGGTTACTGTATGAATGCACTTGCTGGCCTGGCACCAAAAGCACAATATCTGGGTGTACTGACGCCTTTAACAGAATCATATCTTTTAATATAGGACCGCATTGGACCACCCCTGAACTGGTTACTGTATGAATGCTCTTGCTGGCCTGGCACCAAAAGCACAATATCTGGGTGCACTGACGCCTTTAACAGATTCATATCTTTTAATATAGGACCGCATGGTCCACCCCTGCACTCTTCCACAATACCACAGAGGGGTTACTGTATGAATGCACTTGCTGGCCTGGCACCAAAAGCACAATATCTGGGTGCACTGACGCCTTTACCAGATTCATATCCTCAGAGGGGTTACTGTGTGACGGCACTGTTGCCGACGCTAAAGGCCCAATTTTAAAGCACCTATTGTTACTTTCATCCAAACCCTGCACCATAATTTAGCCCAAAAAATCACTAAACTTTTTCTGCACACCCTAAAATGTCTTTTCATACAGGCTGCCGCTCCAAGCAGTTGTTTATGAATAGATTAAAAGGAAAATCATTTACCGTCACTTTAAATGTAATTTTTTGTTTTTAAATGTTTCTATACATCCTTGAAATCCACCACTTCACGGGCAGGTTATGGGGACCTCCTAGGCACGATATTTGAAGGAATTTTTCGTTTTTATTTTTAACCCTTATTTCATGGAAAACTCACTGTCCCTTTAAAAACGTTTTTTTTAATCATTTTGTCCTTGTTTCCTGTCCCCCAGGGCACTACCCGGACCCCCATACACCTTTTATGGCAAATATCTAGCATATCTAGCACCACCCAGCTGGGTGGAGTAGAGGTAATGTCACCACTCTGCATGGAGAGAGCCTGTGGAGACATGCGTTCGATCCCAGCAAGCAACCTCTCCAGTAAGTGTCCTTGGCAAGACACCCAACGGTACATACTCACCACCCAGGACATACTTGAAAACGAGAGAAATCTCAATGTATCCTTCCTGGTAAAATCCTTTCACAAAAAAAAAATATATGCCCTCTTGGAGGGCACTCTAAAAATCGAATTTTGAGTTCGAATTCGAACATTTGGAAAGTTCGAGTTCGAATGTGAACCGAACTCGGGGGTGTTCGGCTCATCCCTAGTAATCAATTCCTGTGCCGAATCTTCTTAAAATTTCTCCAACCACTAATGGGATAAAACCATAAAAAATTATCTGTTTTTACGAAATCTTAGCCAATATAAATATGTGTCTACAAATATTAAAGAAACATAAGGGGTTATTCATGACGCTGACATTTCAGTGCTCTCTCATTCCCTGCACTTTGGGGAATCAAATTTCCCAATCCTACGGTGAATTCAGCATTCACCGCAGGGTCCCCGAAGTGCAGGGAACAGACCCGAAAATCCACCACAAGACCGCCGAAACAAAGTTAATTTAAAATCCACCGCAAAACGCATCTGATACGATCTGACGCCGAAAAAGCCGACGATCTGCCGAACACAGGGCCGACCAGTCACCGGAAAAAGTCGACAAGCAGATGAATGGGGTAAAAAATCCCCCAAAAAAACGATTGAAAGAAAATTGAGACCCTGTTTGCAAAATAACTACTGAACGGAAATGTCTGAAATTTAACATATAAGATCCTATGAATGATAATAAAAAGGTCTGTTACAGAAAAAAAAACACTTTTAGAAAAAACTGATTTTTTTTTCTAAAAGATCCTAAAAAATAAATAAATGAAGAGACTTTTTGCTGCAGATTATAATAATAAACGGTTTATTAGATATTGGTTAAAAACAAGAATATTTTTTACATTGAAACCTATAGAGCACACAAACTTCATGCACCAACACCTTAACAATACCTTTTTGAAAATTAAAGGGAAATGGGGGGAGGGAAGCATCCAAGGCCACCTCCCAATTTCTATATTTAAAAAGTATTTTTAAAATTACCTTGGTGGTCTTCTTTTCTGAAACATCTGCTTCCTCCTGGAGAAGATGCTGTCACTGCACTAAGCACTAAAACATTGCTTGTCAATGCAGTTTGTGCAGTGTGGATCAGGTCCCCAGAAAGCTGTCCCAGCCTGAGCTGAATGAAGGAAGAGCTCCACTTTGGAAAGCTGTCAAAAGCCGTGGATGCAACCGAGTGGGAAGGGGGGGGGGCGACACACCATTATGATTTATAGTTATCATATTGTATTTATAAAGAGCAAAAATATTCCACAATGATTAATATGGGTGAAGTCGGTGCCAGGAATGGTGTCATGCCGAGTTACGCAACGTGGGTTCAAGGAGATGAAACCCAAAGTTATTGCTCAGTTTGGAGTTTATGGAGAAGAGGACAGAAGTGTGGTCAGGAGGAAGAGAGTAGGGGTCAGTAGCCAGGTGATCAAACAGGAGCATAGTCAGGAACAAGCTGGAGTCGGTAACCAGTTGGACAATCAGGAGCGTGGTCGGGAAAACACAGGGGTTGGTAGGCAGGTGGTCAGATGGTAAATACTGGTAGCGTAGATAGGAGCAGAGCCAGCTTCAGGTAGCCATGCAATCCACAGGCAGGAAACTGAGAATCTTAGGTTACAGAAACAGAAGCAGCTGAATAATCGAGCACTGCAGGATTGGAGTGCTCGTTATTTTCGGTGAACAGTAACTGGGAAGGAACTCCAGGTATGGTGGGTCCTCCTATCTTATTGTCCAATCATAGATTAGGGCCTTCAACTGCTAGTGCAATAACGCCAGTGCTTTGGCGCCAATGTGACACAGTTGCGATGATGCATCGCGCCTTTGTCTTGGGTGTGCCATCCCTGGGCATCATTGCCATTGTTACAATAGGCCATGTTTCTAGCGATGACACAATTGCATAATTAGTGGATGCAGACAGCTTCAATCTGGTAGGGCCTCCTCTGGCAGAAGATGTGGCTGTGTTATTGCTGGATGTCATTGGTGCCAGGTGAGGTTCATTGTGCGCCAATGTGGAGGCCACCCGAACACGTAAGCAAAGTGGATGATTAGAGAGAACCACAGTGGAGGCCTGTGGATGACCTCAGGAGGGCCTGGCTATCAGAGGTGTGAGTCACTGGGGGCCATGAGAGAAAGACACTGGTATGATACATTGGGACAAGACGAAATTCGACAAGCAGATACAGGAGGGTTGAAGGGCCCTATTTATT
Source organism: Leptobrachium leishanense (assembly GCA_009667805.1). NCBI lineage: Eukaryota > Metazoa > Chordata > Amphibia > Anura > Megophryidae > Leptobrachium > Leptobrachium leishanense. Next base: position 15,422 of record RXON01003880.1, read on the forward strand.
TATTTATAAAGGATTTTACCAGGAAGGATATATTGAGATTTCTCTCATTTTCAAGTATGTCCTGGATTCAAGAACATTGAAGTGTTACAGTTGTTACAGAAATACAAAGTAGTAAAATGCAAGATATTAACACAAAACAAATATACTGATTAACAGAAAATAAATATGTAGGAAATAGTCATTATGTTACATGTTTACAGGTGCATTCTGTATTGAGGTATGTTAGGAGCTCTTGAGTGACTTAAGACTGGGGGAAGATTTGATGGTGTCTGGGAGGTTATTCCATAACTACGTTGCTCTGTAGGAAAATGAGGACCGAGTCACTGACTTTTTGTATTGCGGTATTGCAAGTAAGGTGCTGGTCCTGGATCGGAGGTTATAGGATGAGGGACCTGCTGGGGGAAGCAGTCTATTCAGATAGGGTGGCAGCTTCCCAGAAAAGCTCTTAAACACCAGGCTGGAAAGGTGAAGGGTGCGTTTAGACTCCAGCGATGGCCAGTTTAGCTCTTTTAACATGTCACAATAGTGGGTTATGTAGTTACATTGTAATGCAAAGCGGCAGAATGAGTTATACAATGTAGTAAGTTTCTGAAGGTGTGTTTGCAGGGCGGCTGCATACACTACATCTCCGTATTCAATAGCCGGCATAAGCATTTGTTGTACAATCTGCTTTCCTACCGCGGGGCTCAGGCAGGATTTGTTTCTGTACAGGGCACCGTTAATTTAGATGGGTAATGAGGGCAAGAAATAGGAGAGGAAGTAAAATAGTTTGGCCATGTGGCAAGGACGTCCCTATAATTTAATAAAAATTCCTGAATTGTAAGAAAGTGTTTAGTAAAATTAAGGAAAATTTAAAAAAAAATTTAGTCCAGTGGGATGATAAGGCTGATCCTGCATTTTCCTTCACTGGATATTTGGTGTAATTTCATCTCAAACTGTTGTGTGTCCGTTATCTCTTTTGGTCAACGCAGTAATGTCTTTCTTCACCTTCTGGAGAACCAAAATTTTGGGGAAATCTCTGATCCCTGATTGGACAATTTTCACCTGCAACCCATTCCACTGCTCGCTTCCAACTTTTGGATACTCCGGTGCCATTCCTTTCCTAATCAATAAAAAATGAAGACAAGGATCATTGTGTCCCCGTGTAAATCAATCCGATACATCAACAGAGAGAAATGTTACGTTCGGCTTATCAAGTAACTGAGAGGATTTAGGGGGTTTAACCTTAGCAGTCGAGAGGAGTGAACCTAAGTGCTCATATCCGGAGAGACAATGCAGATAACAATTGTCAGATAAGTCCTGCTTAAGTTTTTCTATCATTTTGTTACTGTGGAATTGGGGTCCTTCCCATTTTACAGAGTTACTCTATTTTATGGATTTTTCTCTTGTAGAGCACTCACCCTTGTTTTTTGTTTCAAGTACGAATGTTTTTGTAAGCGTTGGAGGAGCATACTGAGGACTCTACTCGTGGTGTTGTATACTGAGCGATTTCGCAATGTGGAGTGTTTTTTTTTTACCGGTGTTTGTAACGATCACAAACGCTGGCGTTTTAAAGATGAATCCAATCAGTGGCAGGAGACGCTTCACTGTGCATCATCTTGTGCCACTTTTCAGATTCCTCTTGGGAGAAGCTGGCGTTTATCACCATTGCCTGTCACTCCTTGAACAACCCACTTATTCTCTGCCATGCATTGAACAGGAAATTCTTGGGTTCGGGGTTCCGGAGTTTGGTCGCCTGCCAGAGTTACCCAATGTTCAAATATTCTGACAATCTGTTTGTGCGGCTGAATCTCAGGCTGTTTTGTGCGGCTGAATCTCGGTCCGTACACTTTGTATCTTGGAATTTGGCAGTCTGCCCAGACATTCTTTAAATCGCACCTGTACAGGCCAGCTGCACTTTTCCTGCTGTGATATCCCATCAGGTGATGGATGTTGCATTGATCATTAAAAGCAATAGGATGTTTAACTGTTTCATGAGATATCCAGGATGATACTTATCCCGATCCAGTTCTGGGTGCTGCCATGATGGTTCCCCTTTTGTAAGCAGAGCTTGCAGAGGGCTGTCGTGCCCCACTGCAGAATTGGCTATTGACAATGACGTCAACGTTTCAGCAGCCAACAATGTGAGCAGAAGGATGTCCTGTAGGATGGCATGCCACCAAAACTGATTGACAGCAATTTGTTTTGATAAATAAATAAACTCAACTTTGAGTTGACATGACAGGTGCATCATAAGGTGTTTCTTAGACAACCTATATACTATTTTTTTATACACAGTGGATCAAGCATGATAACTTATATGACAATATATTTGGTGCACAAACTCTCTACTTATAAAGGCTTATCATAGAGTTTCTCTATGCCTGAGATCAATCATGCTGTGTTTCTTACAGAGGTGATATTGGCCACCCATTCGCTTACACACTCATACTGCAAATGTTTCAAGGCAACTGCTGCATACAGCAACAGATTAAGATCTTTATTGGCCTGGAGTTTAAGATTTTGATGGGCCTGTTGGGTAGCTAGGTACATAGGCATACATAACTTGGCAGATATATTTCTATAACTGGTCAGATAGGTATATGCAGCAGGGCAGATATATATATGTAATTGGGAGATAGGTATCTATAATGGGACAGATAGATATATGCTGCTAGGCAGATAGATGTACATAACCATCTAACCATAACCTGGTCTTTTTTCTTCATTCCCATGATTCCTTGCACCTAAAACAAAGTAGCCTATATAGTCTGACACTTTGTAACAAGTCGTGGCTCCCATTGATTTCATTTTAGTGTTTTAATCACTTTAATAATTTGCTCTGTGCAGTAAAAATAAAGACATAAATTGTGACAATTTATTAGGAAGATGATTCACCTGTTTATCGAAGAAAACAAACTCTCTTGAGTAATTATTGCTTCAATCCTTTTATAACAACATAATTGCAGGTGAAAATTAAAGTACAATTATAAAAGTAATCCCCAAGCATAGTGCATGAATCCAAGTAAATAGTGAACACGTATAAATATACCCTCATAACAAAGCAATTTAGAGGATGGAATGACTGACATCCTACAGGACGTGCACTGACACCAGAAAAACCCACGTTATCATCCAATAAAGGTAAGAGGAGAGCATTGTGGGGAAAACAAAGATGATACAGATCTATGAAATGTATAAAATGATATTGTGAAATATATTACGATAGAAAATTATGATAGATAGATAGAAATGGGATAGATGGATAGATAGGTATATAGATATGGGATAGATGGATAGATATGGGATAGATAGATATGGGATAGATGGATAGATAGATATATAGATATGGGATAGATGGATAGATATGGGATAGATAGATATGGTATAGATAGATAGATAGATAGATAGATAGATAGATAGATAGATAGATAGATAGATAGATAGATAGATATGGTATAGATAGCTAGATATGGTATAGATAGATATGGGATAGATGGATAGATAGATATATAGATATGGGATAGATAGATAGATATGGGATAGATAGATATGGGATAGATAGATAGATAGATAGATAGATAGATAGATAGATAGATAGATAGATAGATATGGGATAGATATGGGATAGATAGATATGGGATAGATAGATAGATACAAAGATATATAGATAGATAGATACAAAGATAGATAGATAGATACAAATATAGATAGATAGATAGATAGATAGATAGATAGATAGATAGATAGATAGATAGATAGATAGATACAAAGATAGATAGATATGGGATAGATAGATATAGGATAGATAGATACAAAGATAGATAGATGGATATGGAATAGATAGATAGATACAAATATAGATAGATAGATAGATACAAAGATACAGTTGTGTTCAAAATTATTAAACCCCCACTGAAATTGAGTGTTTTGGCCAGTTTGACATTGATTTTGATCATTCAGTCATCTTGCTTACAATTAAATCAAAGAGGCACGTGTAGGTCAGACAAATATAACATAACATTTATAATGAAATAACCACAAATGTCTTTCTGTGCTCACATCATTATCAGTTTTATTCAACCCCCAAGTGACATTCAATCTCAGTACTTAGTACAACATCCTTTTACAGTTATAACAGCTTTTAAACGTGAAGCATAGCTTGACACAAGTGTCTTGCAGCGATCTACGGGTATCTTCGCCCATTCGTCATGGGCAAAAGCCTCCAGTTCAGTCACATTCTTAGGCTTGCGCACTGCAACTGCTTTCTGTAAGTCCCACCAGAGGTTCTCAATCGGATTTAAATCAGGTGATTGCGATGGCCACTCCAAACTGTTCCAGCCTTTAATCTGCAACCATGCTCTAGTGGACTTGGAGGTATGCTTGGGATCATTGTCCTGTTGAAAGGTCCAACGTCTCCCAAGCCTCAGGTTTGTGACGGACTGCATCACATTGTCATCCAATATCTCCTGGTACTGAAGAGAATTCATGGTACCTTGCACACGCTGAAGCTTCCCTGTACCTGCAGAAGCAAATCAGCCCCAAAGCATGATTGACCCCCCGCCATGCTTCACAGTAGGCAAGGTGTTCTTTTCTTCATAGGCCTTGTTCTTCCTCCTCCAAACATAGCGTTGATCCATGGGCCCAAACAGTTCTAATTTTGTTTCATCAGTCCACAGAACACTATCCCAAAACATCTGTGGTTTGTCCACATGACTTTTGGCATACTGCAGTCGACTCTTCTTATTCTTTGGAGACAGCAAGGGGGTGCGCCTGGGAGTTCTGGCATGGAGGCCTTCATTACGCAGTGTGCGCCATATTGTCTGAGCTGAAACTTCAGTACCCACATCTGACAAATCTTTTCTCAGTTCCTCAGCAGTCACACGAGGACTTTTCTCCACTCTACGCTTCAGGTAGCGCACAGCAGTCGAAGTCACCATCTTCTTTCTGCCACGACCAGGTAGCGTTTCAACAGTTCCCTTTGCCTTGAATTTGCGAATGATGCTTCCTATGGTCTCTCTTGGTATGTTTAACATCTTTGCAATCTTCTTATAGCCATTGCCCTTCCTGTGAAGAGTAATCACCTCTTCTCTTGTCTTCCTGGACCATTCTCTTGACTTCACCATGTTTGTAACCACACCAGTAAATGTCTAGAAGGAGCTGAGTATCACAGTCATTTTAAAGCTGCCTAATTGGTGCTTATTATGCTTTATTGCTGCTCCGTGACATCGACAGGTGTTTTCAATACCTGATTGAAAACACTTGAATGAACCTCTGTTCTTCAGAGTGGTAGTCTTTAAGGGGTTGAATAATTGTGTCAATGAAGAATTCACAAAAGAAACATTTACTACTGTATTACAAAACCAATTGATGTCATTTTAGTTGCATATGGTTCTTTAAAATGTCCTTGTAGGATTTCATTCGGAATACAATTACAAATGTACACTAAATTCCCTAAAACCCTTTACAGCATTGGGGGTTGAATAATTTTGAACACAACTGTAGATAGATATGGGATAGATAGATAGATATGGAATAGATAGATAGATAGATAGATAGATAGAATAGATAGATAGATAGATAGATACAAGATAGATAGATATGGGATAGATAGATATGGGATAGATAGATTAGATAGATAGATAGATAGATAGATAGATAGATAATAGATAGATATGGGATAGATAGATATGGGATAGATAGATAGATTTGGGGTAGATAGATAGATAGATAGATAGATAGATAGATACAAAGATAGATAGATAGATACATAGATAGATAGATAGATACATAGATACATAGATAGATATGGGATAGAGAGATAGATACTGTAGATACAAAGATAGATAGATATGGGATAGATAGATAGATAGATAGATAGATAGAAGATACAAAGATAGATATATGTGGGATAGATAGATAGATAGATAGATATGGGATAGATATGGGATAGATAGATATATATGGGATAGATAGATAGATAGATAGATAGATAGATATGGGATAGATAGATATATATGGGATAGATAGATATGGGATAGATATGGGATAGATAAGATAGATAGATAGATAGATAGATAGATAGATAGATATTAGATATATAGATATGGGATAGATAGCTTTGGGATATATAGATATGGGATAGATATGGGATAGATAGATAGATAGATAGATAGATAGATAGATAGATAGATAGATAGATATGGGATAGATAGATATGGGATAGATAGATATGGGATAGATAGATAGAAATAGATAGATAGATAGATAGATAGATAGATAGATAGATAGATAGTAGATAGATAGATATGGGATAGATAGATATGAGATAGATAGATAAGGGATAGATAGATAGATATGGGATAGATAGATAGATATGGGATAGCTAGATAGATAGATAGATAGATATGAGATATATAGTATGGGATAGATAGATGATATATAGATTGGGATAGATAGATAGAGAGATAGATATGGGATAGATAGATATGGAAATAGATAGATAGATAGATAGATAAGATAGATAGATGATAGATAGATAGATAAGATAGATTAGATAGATAGATAGATAGAATAGATAGATAGATAGATATGGGATAGATAGATAAATAGATAGATATGGGAAGATAGATATTGGATAGATAGATAGATAGATAGAAACATAGAAACATAGAAAAATGTCGGCAGATAAGAACCTTTCGGCCCATCTAGTCTGCCCAATTACATGGATACTTTACCTGGATTTATCTTTTGTTTAGGATAGCCTTTTGCCTATCCCATGCCTGCTTAAATTCAATTACTGTTTTGGCCTCTACCACTTCTACTGGAAGACTGTTCCATGTATCCACCACCCTCTCAGTAAAATAATGCTTCCTGATGTTACTTTTAAACCTTTGCCCCTCTAATCTAAGACTATGTCCTCTTGTTTTGCTATTTTGTTTCCGTTTAAATATACTCCCTTCCTTTACCTTGTGGATTCCCTTTACGTATTTAAATGTTTCTATCATATCTCCTCTGTCTCGTCTTTTTTCCAAGCTGTACATGTTAAGATCATTAAGCCTTTCCTGGTAACTTTTCTCCTTCAAGCCGTACACCATTTTAGTAGCCCTTCTCTGAACTCTCTCTAAGATGTCTATATCCTTCTGGAGATACGGTCTCCAGTACTGCACACAGTACTCCATGTGAGGTCTCACCAGTGCTCTGTACAGTGGCATGAGCACTTCCCTTTTCCTACTGCTAATACCTCTCCCTACACAACCAAGCATTCTGCTAGCATTTCTGCTGCTCTATTACATTGACTACTTACCCTTAGATCCTCTGAAATAATAACCCCTAAATCCCAACCCTCAGATGTTGAGGTTAGGACTGTATCAAATATTCTATATTCAGCCCTTGGGTTTTTACGTCCCAGGTGCATTATCTTGCACTTATCCACATTAAAACTCAATTGCCACAACTCCGACCATTTTTTTAGTTTACCTAAATCATTTGTCATTTGGCTGATCCCTCCAGGAACGTCAACCCTGTTGCAAATCTTTGTGTCATCAGCAAAAATACATACTTTTCCATTAATACCTTCTGCAATATCACTAATAAAAATATTAAAGAGAATGGGTCCAAGTACTGACCCCTGAGGTACCCCACTGGTAACAAGACCTTGCGCCGAATAAACTCCATATACCACTACCCTCTGTTGCCTGTCACTCAGCCACTGCCTAATCCATTCAACAATATTGGAATCCAAGCTCAAAGATTGCAATTTATTGATAAGCCTTCTATGCGGAACAGTATCAAAAGCCTTACTGAAATCTAAATAAGCAATGTCTACTGCACCACCTGTGTCTATTATTTTTGTTACCCAATCAAAAAAATCAATAAGATTAGTTTGGCATGATCTCCCTGAGGTAAACCCATGTTGTTTCTGATCCTGTAATCTATGTGTTTTTAGATGTTCAACAATCCTTTCCTTTAACATGGTTTCCATTAATTTCCCCACTACTGACGTAAGACTAACTGGCCTATAGTTCCCCGATTCCTCCCTACTACCCTTCTTGTAAATGGGCACAACATTTGCTAATTTCCAGTCTTCTGGGACGACTCCGTTAACAAGGATTGGTTAAATAAATCTGTTAACGGTTTTGCTATTTCATCACTGAGCTCTTTTAATAATTTAGGGTGGATCCTATCAGGCCCTATTGACTTATTTGTCTTTACTTTAGACAGCTGCTGTAGAACCTCCTCCTCTGTAAACTCATATGTAAATGTCTCTTTAGTGTTCTCTCCTAACTGAGGTCCCTTTCCTTCCTTTTCTTCTGCAAAGACTGAACAAAAATATTCATTGAGGCAGTCAGCGAGACTTTTATCCTCTTCTACATACCTTCCTTCCTTTGTTTTTAATCTAACTAATCCTTGTTTTACTTTTCTTTTCTCGTTTATGTATCTAAAAAATGTTTTGTCCCCCTTTTTTACTGACTGAGCTATTTTCTCTTCTGCGTGTGCTTTGGAAGCTCTTATAAATTGCTTTGCCTCTTTCTGCCTAATTTTATAGGTTTGCCAATCTTCTTCACTCTGAGTTTTTTTATAATTATTGAATGCTATCTTTTTGTTCTTCACTATTTTGGCCACTTCTGCAGAGTACCACAGTGGTTTCTTCCCTTTTTTGTTTTTGCTAACAAGCCGAATGCAATTTCCTGTGGCCTTCAATAATGCTTCCTTTAAATAATCCCATTTCTCCTGGACTCCCTTTAAACTCCTCCAGTCTGATAGATAGATATGGGATAGATAGATATGGGATAGATAGATAAATAGATATGGGATAGATATGGGATAGATATGGGATAGATAGATATGGGATAGATAGATAGATAGATAGATATGGGATAGATAGATATGGGATAGATATGGGATAGATATGGGATAGATAGATAAATAGATAGATAGATATGGGATAGATAGATAGATATGGGATAGATAGGTATGGGATAGATATATATGGGATAGATAGGTATGGGATAGATAGGTATGGGATAGATAGGTATGGGATAGATAGGTATGGGATAGATAGATAGATGATAGATATGGGATAGATAGATAGATAGATAGATAGATATGGGATAGATAGATATGGGATAGATAGATATGGGATAGATAGATAGATGGATAGATAGATGGATAGATAGATAGATGGTAGATAGATAGATGATAGATAGATATGGGATATATAGATATGGGATAGATAGATATGGGATAGATAGATAGATAGATAGATAGATATGGGATAGATAGATAGATAGATAGATAGATAGATAGATAGATAGATAGATATGGGATAGATAGATAGTTAGATAGATATGGGATAGATAAATAGATAGATAGGTAGATAGTGTTCCCCCGTGTTCCCACAGTACTCGAGCCTGAAAAGAAATATTAGTGTGTAACAAAGTTTATGATTGATATTCTCTCACCATTCTCTACTGGCTTTTCCCCCCCTAAATTTGTTGGACGTGTTTCTGCACAGACATGGACAGTTTTGGATGAGCAGAAAAGAAAGGGCAGAATCTTTTGCCAAAATATGAAGGAAAAATGAGACAGAATGTGTGGGTTAGGGTTAAATCTAACCCTAAATATAACCATAACCCTTAAAGAAGCTCAATTGATAATCTAACCCTAATCTATAACTCTAACCCTAAAAGAAGATCAACTGATAACCTAACCATAATTTTCCAAACCTAACCTAACCCTAACCCTAAAAGAAGCTCAATTTATAATCTAACCCTAATCTCTAAACCTAACCCTAACCCTAAAATAAACTCAACTGATAACCTAAACCTAATCGCTAACCCTAAACCAAAAAGAAGTTTAATTTATAATCTAACCCTAATCTCTAAATCTAACCCTAACCCTAAAAGAAATTCAACTGATAACCTAAACCTAATCTCTAACCCTAAACCAAAAAGAAGCTCAATTTATAATCTAATCCTAATCTCTAAACCTAACCATAAAAGAAGCGCAACTGATAACCTAAACCTAATCTCTAACCCTAACCAAAAAAAAGCTCAATTGATAACCAAACCCTAATCTCTAAACCTAACCCTAACCCTAAAAGAAGCTCAATTGATAACCTAAAACTAATCTCTAAACCTAATCCTAACACTAAAAGAAGCGCAATTGATTACCTAGCCCTACTCTCTAAACCTAATCCTAACCCTAAAAGAAGCTAATCTGATAACCTAACCCTAATCTCTAAACCTAACCCTAACCCTAGAAGAAGCGCAATTGATTACCTAGCCCTACTCTCTAAACCTAATCCTAACCCTAAAAGAAGCTAAACTGATAACCTAACCATAATTTCTAAATCTAACCCTAACCCTATAAGAAGCTCAATTGATAACCTAACCCTAATCTCTAACCCTAACCCTAAACAAAGCTCAACTGATAACCTAAACCTAATTTATAACCCTAACCTAAAAGAAGTTCCTTTGATAACTTAACCCTAGACATGTGCAATTTGTTTTGTCCCAAATCCAAATTCAATCAATTCACTGCTTAGAGATAAACCTGAATCATAGGTGTGTGTGTAGGGAGTGTATGTGTGATATGTCTTATTGTTGGTGAATTAGTCCTTCCTGTGCTCTTTTTATGTCCTCTTGTGTTCCACTTTGATGTTTCGATACTGCTTCATGATAAACAAACTGAAAATTCATCGTATTTCTGTATATACTTGGTTATTGCTAAGCAAAAGTGTTTTTTCCCTCGCGTATTTTCCAGGTGTGAGTCTGAAAATGATCCTAATGAAATGAGCTTCACACGGCGGTGACCTCAATAACTTCATATAATTGAATTATTTTTTAAAGAAAATTATTTATGAGTATAGTTTAAAAAATTACTAATAATTAATATTATTTATTACCAAATTCTACACATACACACACACATCTATTTTTAATAATTTAATCATAATATAATTTTTAATAATTACATTTAATTTATTTAGTTCTCATTTTAAGTGGAATACAATTTTCAATAAAACTAAAATAGATCATTTTTCAGCGCGCACTGGTAACCTCTAGGGATGTGCGTTTCGGGTTTCGGAATTTCGGAATTTTCACGAAATTTCCCGATTCGTGTTTTCGGATGTGGCCGAATTTCCGAAAAATTTTAGATCCGAAAATTTCAGATCCGAAATGTTTTCCGAGCCGAAACGAAAATTTTCGGATTTTTCGAATGGACTTGAAATGTGTCAAACGAGGAGAACAGATTTTCCGAAAAACGAAAATTTTCCGAAAAACGAAAATTTTCTGAAAAACGAAAATTTTGTAAAAACGAAAATATCTGAAAAACGAAAATTTAGTAAAAACGAAAACTTCTGAAAAACGAAACTTTTTCGAAAAAACGAAGAGTCGATTCAAAAAACGGGCAAAATGACACGAAAAATACGAAAAATGGTCGATATTCCGAAAAATGTGCAATTCCGAAAAACGAAAATTTCCGAAATTACGAAAAGTCGATACAAAAAACGAGCACAGTGACACGAAAATACGAAAAATGGTCGAAATTCCGAAAAAAAAATGTACCCGAAAAACGTGCCGAACCGAATCGAATCGAAACCGAAATCGGTCGAAACGGGCCGAATCGAAAAGTTTAAAAATCCGAAAAATCGAACCGAATCGAACCGAAAAAAAAATCGGTGCACAAGCCTAGTAACCTCACATTACATGTCATTTCTCCGAGATGAGACATGTAATTTAAATTAAATATTTTTAGCAAAATCCTAAAACTAAAATACAGAAATGTGTTTTAAAAAATTCTCCAGGTTCGTGTCTGTAAATGTTCCTAATAAAATACACTTCACACGGGCGTGACTTCAAAAAATTCATATAATTTAATTATTTTTAAAGAGAAAAATTTAAGAGTATATTTTAAAAAATTACTAATAATTAATATTATTACCAAATTCCACACACACATATATTTTTTAATTTTATTTAATTATAATACAGTTTTTTTATCTACGTATAATTTATTTAGTTCTCACTTTATGTGGAATGCAGTTTTCAATAAAACTAAATCTGATCAATTCTCAGCGCACACTGGTAACCTTGTATTAAATGTAATTTCTCTGAGATGAGATATATACATAAAATTTAATATTTTTAGCAAAATCCTGCAATTAAAACACAGAAATGCGTTTTGAAAAAAAGTCTCAAAGTGTAAATGATCCTAATAAAATGAACTTCACACTACGGTGACCTCAATACCTTCATTTAATTTAATTATTTTTTACAGAAATATATTTGAGTATATTTAAAAAAATGACTGATAATTAATCTTATTACTAATTTCTACAAGTATGTATTTATATATTTTGATAATATAAATATAACATAATTTTAATAATTACATGTAATTGATTTAGTTCTCTATTAATTTGGAATACAATTTGGAACAATACTAAACCAGAAAATTTTTCAGCGCACCATGGTCAACTGAAGCAAAATGCCATTTGTTTCAGATGAAATATTTACTGTAAATTAAATATTTAAAGTGAAATCCTGAAATTTGAACCCAGAAATGTGTACATAAGAGTGAAGCATTTATATGCTGTTTTAAATGGCGTTTTTTGAATTTATTTGATGAAGAGCTAAAGTTATGATCAGGGAGCTGTGCATCGGGGATGTGTTGGTTTAGAGGTTTTGGGAGGATTCAGAGTTAAAATCGAGGGTGTTTTGGGCTAATTGGTTAATATAATGGTTAGCATGTACCTGCCTTTGTGATGCCAAAGAGTGTACCCTATTGAATTATTATTTTTTGCCCTATTGACCATCAACAGAAATTGATGATGTGCAATGGCACTTAGAAGTAATATTTTTTAAATAAAACAATTTCCCCTCAACCACCAGCTGCCTCTCTCTAGCATGATCTTGGGTGCATTCCTATTCCTGTGCACGCTCTTTTCCATTGATTCACTGGGACAACTCATGCCTTGCAACCTTCATGGCCCTGAGCTGAAGGGGTACGTACAAACAGGAGACATCATGATCGGGGCTCTTTTACCTATACATACATCATGGATTCCCACAGGAAATACATTCAGAGAGAGGAAAACGCTTGCTAAATGTGACATGTAAGTCCAGCTATGGTATAAATACTAGATGTTATATGATCAGGCAAACACAATGTTTATTAGGGGGGTCACTGTAATGTAATTTGTTATTTATAATTTACCCTGGTGATAATTTATCTCCATTTAGAAAATTTAAACGTCTTTGAAGAACAAAATTTATTGTAGAGCGACCTCCGTATGAAATCTGGAACCTTTAAGTCAACCCCCCCCCCAAAAACACAAAAACAGAAGAACCTTGTTTAATCTTTAAAGATATGGAGCTGATGAAGATTGCCTTATTTCAAGCATGCCATATTTACTTATTTATGTCCCAGTTTCATTTTATGGCCCAATTTTATTTAGTATACCCCATTTCATTTAGTATTCCCCATTTCATTTTTTATGCCCTCATTTCATTTATTATTCCGCCAATTTGTTTTGTTTCACCATTTCATCTGTTATGCCCAATTTCAGTTATTATAACTCAATTTCATTTAGTATACCCCACTTCATTTATTTTGCCACATTTCAGTTATTGCACCCCATTTAATTTGGCATGCCTCGTTTCATTTATTTTGCCCCATTTCAGTTATTAGATCCCATTTAATTTGGCATGCCTCGTTTAATTTATTTTGCCCCATTTCAGTTATTACATCCCGTTTAATTTGGTATGCCTTGTTTCATTTATTTTGCCATTGTTTCAGTTATTATACTCACATTTCATTTATTATAACTCCATTTCATTTGGTATTCCTCATTTCATTTATTATACCCCCATTTCATTTAGAATGCCTCTTTTCATTTAGTATACCCCCATTTTATTTAGTATGGCTCATTTCATTTATTATACCCCCCATTTCATTTAGTATGCCTCTTTTCATTTATTTTGCCTCACTTCATTTAGTATCTCCATTTCAGTTATTATACCTCTATTTCAGTTATTATACCCAATTTCATTTTTTATTCCGCATTTCATTTATTATACCCCAACTAATGTTGTATCCTCCTTTCATTTATTTTGCCCCATTTCAGTAATTATATTTCAATTTCATTTAGTATACTTCATTTAATCTCTTATGCCCCGATTTAATTTAGTATGTCCATATGTTATTTTGTGTCCCTATTTCATAAATGTTGTGCTCGTTTTATTTATTGTACCCCATTTCATTTATTTTTCCCCATTTTATTTTATACCACATTTCAATTTGCAATCTTCCCATTTCGTTTTTTTATTCCCCTGTTTCATTTATTATGTAATTTTGACCTCATTTAATATATTACACCCCATGTCATTCTATTTTTCGCTATGATCTCATTTAAGATTTTATGCCCTCATTTCATTCAGTAATCCCCATATCATTGCATAAAGAAATTGTGCTGAATAATGCATTTAAAATAAAGGATCTGTATGCAAAGCAAATATATTTATATGTGTGTGCGTGTATTTTTCACTGAGGTCTCTTCTTAAATGTAGTTGATGATAAGCAGCTATACTATGATACATAAAAACCCATGAGCCATGTTTTGAAGCCTAATAGTAGTACAACAAGGAGGGTTATTATTATTGTTATACTTTATTTAGAAAGTGCCAGCATATTCTGCAGCGCTCTACAATGGGCACAATATAGACAGGGTTACAATACTTTGAACAACATTTTGACAAACCAGTACAGCAGGAAACACAGGCCCTATTCCAGTGGGAACAAACAATCCAGAAGGGTTGGGGTGGAAACAGGAGGAGAGGACTGCAAGGTGAGAGTGATGGACTGGTGGCACCAGTGGGTCGGGTGGTCGGCTTCTGTAAATAAGATGTCTTAAAGGAGCGTTTGAAAGAAGGGAAACTAGGGGAAAGTCTGACTGTATGAGGAAGAGCGTTCCAGAGGATGGGGCTGTGCGTTAGAAATCCTGCAGTCTATCATGGGAAGAGGTGATGCGGGGAGAAACTAGGCGCAGGTCACTGTTTGACCTTAGGGAGCTGGCTGGGGTGTATTTGGAGATTAGTGAGGACAGGTAGTGGGAGTTTTGTAGGTCAGGGTAAGGATTTTTAATTGAATTCTGTAGTGGATGGGGAGCCAATGAAGGGACTCGCAGAGAGGAGTGGCAGAGACAGAGCGGCGGGTGAGGTGGATGAGCCTGGCAGAGGCGTTCAGGATGGATTTTAGGGGGGAGAGATGGGAGAGAGGGAGGCCAGCGAGAAGATTATTACAATAGTCAAGTCGAGAGATTCCAAGGGAATGGACGAGCTGCTTTGTGGTGTCAGCAGTAAGAAATGGCCGAATTCTGGAAATATTACACAGTTGGTAGCGGCAGGAGGAGGAAAGAGACTGAATGTGAGGGATGAAGGAAAGAGCAGAGTCAAGAGTAACAATGACAAGTGTTTTGTCAGTTTCAAGAAGAAATAGGAAGTGGCCCTCAATTTTTGCTCCCTCGGAAGGGAAGGGGTTAGCTTAAAATATAAAATAAATAAAGTAAAAACCCAAAATACTGTTATTTTGCCCCAATCCTGATACACTGACTGCAAGGAAGCACCACCAACAACTGGTTTATCAAGCTCTATATGGACAATCTGACAAATTAGTAATGCTTGAGACAACGCTAAACATGCCCAGTCCGCCCCTTTAAGACATTCATGATTTTACCCTTGTATTTTCCATTTGGAGGCCTGATGAAGTGTGGCAACCCACCATATCATAACTTCACTAGCCACAACTGAGATGAGGTTATGGCAGCTGCATGGTAATTTGTCCAATGGCTGAAAAATGTCCCATAAATTATGCTTTTTCGAGGGAATGTGATTGGCAGCATCTGTCATCATATAGAGGCGCATGTGCACACATTATACAATGAGATCTTGGATTCTGAAGAGAATTAACGAGCACTTGGCAATTTCAACAGCTGGTTCATTTTAATGGTTGGTGTATCGGGGGGTGAGCGTAGGAGCCCAGGATGCGGTGATACAAACAGGCAGAAAAATGAATAGGGAGTGGGGTTTAGAGGAATGGATGCAGAAGTTATGGCACTTGAAATGGCAAGGCAGGTATGTAGGAAGAAAGGTGAGGGACACTCAGGACACCAGAGGGCAACTCCCTGTGAACTCACAAGAAGTTTAGAGACAGCAGAGAGGCAGGACAGGATCACTGGTTGGAATATAGGTGAAAGGCAGGAACATGGGTAACTGGCAACGCAAGAACACAGATGACAGGCAGGAACACGGATAGCTGGCAGGAACACGGATAAGTATATAGGTGACTTGCAGGAACACGTCTTGAAGGTAAACAAGATCAAAGCTTAGAAGAAGCAGACCTTCCCATGGCGCAATACACACCAAGTAATGGCAATGCTGAAGCAAGGTATCCTGGGAACTCCATCCATATGCAGGATGGGAGCAACTATGGCTGTCTTCAGGAGAACCATTGTAACAAGATCCGGCCTGGAACTTACAGGACATAGAAGGAAAGGGACTGCCAGGGTTTTCAGGATGGAGCAGCACCAGCTTGGACCTTCCAGTGGCTTCGCCAGCGTGTGCCATGGCATTAATAGTTTTTGTTACATGCTCATTTTAACATTACTGTTATTTTCAACAGAATTTGCATATGGTGCCATGTTAACCCAAGGCGATGGCTGCCTGTGACATTCTCTATGAGATGTATCTTTGAACAGGGGTCCTGGAGTCTTACTTTAAGTTTTTTTAAAATCTTGAGTAATATATGAAAAGTGTATTTGTCTCCTATTTTTTTCTGATCTCACTCAGCTTCGCAATCAGGTCTTATACTTGGATGCAGGCGATGAAATATGCCATTGACGACATTAATAAGGATGGGGCATTGCTCCCCAATATCTCACTGGGGTTTCAAATAGTCGATTCCTGTCTGGATATCTCTCGGACTCTTTGGGCGACTCTTTGGATCATTTCTGGAGTGGATAGTGCTATCCTTAACTACCAGTGCCAACCTGGTGTGCCTATTGCTATCATTGGCGATGCTCTATCATCATCATCTATGGCTATGGCTGCTCTGCTTGGACTCTACAAATACCCTCAGGTAAGGACCTCAAAGTCAACATAGCAAACTATGGCCTCTATTTAATTAGGCTGATAGTCAGAATCGGGACACTTTTAGGCCGTATTTTGGCCTTTTTCCAGTTCGGGAGATTCAAATTTGTGTTTAATGGGCATTTCGATTCCCGACATAAATTTGGTTCAGATATTGGCTCTCGCTGCAATACTTTTTAACCAAAATATTATCCTTAGCGATTCAATTCAAATTTATCAGTTTACCGAACTAAAAATATATATAAAGTGCTAAAAGGTGCAGATAAATGGATTTTCAGGCAGGGAAGCAGAGGGAATCAGACTGAAATCTTTTTTAACCCTTTAATGTTGAGGCAGCATTAGGAGGCAGGTGCGCCTCAATTCTGCAGGGCCACATAGCATACCCAGCGACTCTCCATCAACTTGCCTGGCTCACTTCACTTCCCTGTGGGCCGATCACTGCAATTGGCTGCAGGTGGTCAGACTCAACTGACGCTGGGTGTGCGTTGCCATTAAGGGATTAAATATCAGATTTTTCTAATAGTCAAGTTTAAAGGCACAAATAGGTATGAAACTGGGCAAAAATAAGCTTTTTTGGTTGGTTTTCTGTCCAACTATTCTTCGGACCAGAGGCGTTTTTCGAATATCGGTTGTGGCAAAGTTTTTTAAACTGAATCAGCCAATAGAATTAGATCGAGCCCTATGTGTGACCAATGTCAGTCAGCTGGACCTTTATTTCCTGTTTTTCACTTGTACCATGTCTTGTCCATCCTATACAACATTAACAACATTATGCTCTTCTGTAAGTCTCCATCAGAGCTTTCCATCATATGACCATCTCATATGATCATGAAACGTGGCATCGTCATTGTATCTTCAAAAGTTACGTGCTACAAGCAGGGTTATTCAGAGAGCACCGAAATGTCTTCGGCTAGTCTGATTCGCCGACTCTTCAGTGAATTCTGCATTCAGGGTTCCCAAAGTGCAGAGAGAAAAACAATGCAAAACCACCGAATCGATCGGAAAAACTGCCGAAAATCCGCAGAATCGATTCGAAAAACTGATGAAAAAACTGAATTGATTCGAAAACCCACCAAATGCATCCGGCGATCTGCCACAAAACTGCAAAATCAATCCTTAAAGAGTTGATGACCCGCTGAACAGAGAGCCTACTAGTGATGAGCCAAACACCCCCGTGTTCGGTTTGCATTCGAACTCAAACAATTTTAAAAGTTCGAGTGCGAACTCGAATCGAACTCAATGCAAGTCAATGGGACTCCAAAGTTCGATTTTTATAGTGCCCTCCAAGAGGGCATATATGCAAGATATTTGCCATAAAAGGTGTATGGGGGTCCGGGTAGTGCCCTGGGGGACAGGAAACAAGGACAAAAAGTTTTAAAAAATATGTTTTTAAAGGAACAGTGAGTTTTCCATGAAATAAAGGTTAAGAATAAAACCAAAAAATTCCTTCAAATATCGTGTCTAGGAGGTCCCCATAACCTGCCCGTGAAGTGGCGGATTTGTAGGATGTATAGAAACATTCTTTTTTAAAAAAAAAGATGGTTCAAATGACGGTAAATGGTTTTCCTTTAATCTATTCATAAACAACTGCTTGGGGCGGCAACCTGAGTGAAAAGAGACATTTTAGGACACGCAGAACAAGTTTAGTGATTTTTTGGCTAAATTATGGAGAAACTTATGCAGGCACAATAGGTGCTTTAAAATTGGGCCTTTAGTGTCAGCAACAGTGCCGTCACACCGTAACCCCTCTGTGATATTGTGGAAGAGTGCAGGGTTGGACCCTGCGGTCCAATATTAAAATGATATGAATCTGGTATAGGCGTCAGTGGCAGTGCACCCAAATATTTTACCTTTTGTGGCAGCAAGTGTCTTCACACCGTAACCCCTCTGAGGGAATGTGGAAGAGTGCAGTGGTGGAGGTTTTGGTAATGCAGAAGAGATCCCCAATCTATTCAGTTACATCAGCAGCTATAACAAAACTGGGTCAGCAATGTTTAGGCACTTGTACTGCGCTACTGTATATGGTGAGAATCGGCACACCACACACCAGTAGCAACAGGAATCAAACAGAACAGGCAGGGAATACATAGAGAGAATAGTCAAATGGCTGGCAAAGTCGGCAACACATCGTGTCCTCAGAACAAGCAGGGTCAGTAACAAGTATACTAACTGATTCGGTAAGCTAGCGATACGGGAATAAAGGCTGAGACACACTGAGCGTGTATTGACGCACAGCGTAACGAAGAGAAGCAAACATTTTGCAGGCTTGACTTCACTCCGCTCCACCTTGCAGTGTGTCTACAATGCATTACGTTTGCTTCTCACCGCACTGGACAGGAATCCACTAACTAAATTAAAATGTACACACAAAACCGTTTTATTTTCACAAAGCACATGTTATATAGGAAAAAAAGTTTCTACTGAATAAAATACATTAAAAATTACAGTTAATTTAACAGGAATAGTATAAAAATATTAATAAAAAGGTAACCCCTGATCATATATATTATAGGGACACGGAG
Source organism: Leptobrachium leishanense (assembly GCA_009667805.1). NCBI lineage: Eukaryota > Metazoa > Chordata > Amphibia > Anura > Megophryidae > Leptobrachium > Leptobrachium leishanense. Next base: position 35,076 of record RXON01003880.1, read on the forward strand.
CGCTGTGTATAGAGTAGGGATGCATTGATACCACACACAGACATATACGTGTATATAAACACGCAGACATAAACGTATATATCAACACGCAGATATATATATACACCCACCCACAGACCTCAGACCATATATACACATAAGCACATGGGAGGCTGGCATGTGGACAATCTCAACTAAATGCGCCCCCCCCCCATTTGGCTGATCCCTCCAGAAGAAATGTTGAACCTGACAGAGCAGAGAATATATATATTATTCTCTGCTCTATCGGGTTCAACATTTCTTCTGGAGGGATTAGCCAAATGGGAGGGGGGGCAATTAGTTGCCAAAATGTGTGTGTAATACAAGTCTGGATATATATATATTTATAAGAATATAGATATATATCTTACCTATCTATATATATATATATATATATCATACCTGCCCTTACCTTCCCCTATAAATTTGCTAAAAATATACACCCAAATAAAACAAACCACTGCCTGAGACCCCGCGCAGCAAACATGCCACCCCACTCTACCTGGCTGAATAATTAAATACATTCAGCCAGATAGAGAAAGAAAAAAAAAAGGTTTTATTTTATGTTCCCAGGGACATTTAAAAATGTCCTCGGATTTTATTTTTTTTAGAAATGTGTCGCCTTACCTTAGCCCGGTGGCCAGTAGGGGCTCCCTGGATCCTGGTTGTGGGGGGGTCTGCCGTGGCCGCAGGTGCAGTGGCTCCCTCCCTGCGCTGCCTGTCTCTGCCACATGCACCCGGGCGGCTAGCCCGCACAGTCGCAGCTCTGTCATCCGGTGGCCGCATGCTCCTCAAGGGGATCCTTTGGAGGCCCTGCAGGCTGCCCTCTGCAGTGCCTGATTAGAGGGCCGTGTCTGCCTGATGTTTTAGTAATAAGAATGTTTTATCCCATAGGCTTCAATGTTAAAAATATTCCCGTTTTAATTCAATATCTAATAAACCGTTGCTTATAATATTCTGCAGTAAAGAGTCTCTTTATTTCTAGATTTGTTTTGTATTTTTTAAGCATTTTTTTATACTTTTTTCAATTTTTTTTTCTTTTCGAAATTTTGGTGAATGTCCCAAAAAGTTTGAAAGTTCGCAAACTGTCGATCGGCCGATGTTCGATGCGAACTCCGAACAGATCGAACCGAACAGCTCATCCCTAGCGCCTACCAGCCGCCGGAAAAAGCTGACAAGCTGACGAACGGGTATAATAAAAACAAGCTTTCAAAAGGTGTTTGCAAAAAAAAACTAGTGGACAAAAATGCCTGGAAAAAATATATAAGGTCCTTTGAATAATAATTAAAACCAAGGTTCGCTGTTTCGGAGTTACACTTGACTCGGCTCTTTCCTTCATCCCCCACATTCAGTCTCTTTCCTCCTCCTGCTGCTACCAATTGCGCAATATTGCCAGAATTCGGCCATTTCTTACTGCTGACACCACAAAGCAGCACATCCACGCCCTTGTAATCTCCCGTCTTGACTATTATAATAATCTTCTTGCTGGCCTCCCTCTCTCCCGCCTCTCCCCCTGCAATCCATTCTGAATGCCTCTGCCAGGCTCATACACCTCACCCACCGCTCTGTTTCTGCCGCTCTTCTCTGCAAGTCCCTTTGCTGACTCCCCATCCAATGCAGAATTAAATTCAAAATCCTTACCCTGACCTACAAAGCTCTGATAACTCAGCTACCCACTACCTGTCCTCGGTAATCACCAAATATACCCCAGCCCGCTCCCTAAGATCAAACAGCGACCTGCGCCTAGCTTCTCCCGCGCATCACCTCTTCCCATGATAGCCTGCAGGATTTCTCACGCGCAGCCCCCATCCTCTGGAACGCTCTTCCTCGTAAGGTCAGACTTTCCCCTAGTTTCCCTTCCTTCAAACGCTCCCTTAAGACATTCCTATTTAGGGAAGCCTCCCACCCGACTCACTGACGTAACCAGCCCATCACTCTCACCTTGCAGTCCATCACTCTCACCTCGCAGTACTCTCCTCCTATTTACACTAGTGATGAGCCGAACACCCCCGTGTTTGGTTCACATTCGAACACGAACAATTTCAAAAGTTCGAACACGACCCAAACTCAATGCAAGTCAATGGGACTCGAAAGTTCGATTTTTAGAGTGGCCTCCAAGAGTAGGGATGAGCCGAACACCACCGAGTTCGGTACGCATTCGAAGTTCCTCAAACTTTTCAAAAGTTTGAATTCGAACTCGAACACGAACACAAACTCAATACAAGTCAATGGGACTCAAAGTTCAATTTTTAGAGTGTCCTCCAAGAGGGCATATATGCTAGATATTTTCCATAAAAAGGTGTATGGGGCTCCAGGTAGTTCCCTGGGGGACAAGAAACAAGGACAAAAAGTTGAAAAAAAAACTTTTTAAAGGGACAGTGAGTTTTCCATGAAATAAGGGTTAAAAATAAAAACGAAAATTTTCTATGATGTGCGTTTGTTAAAAATCACATAATTCCCCCCCAAAAATTTACATAATTCCCCCCCAAAAGTCCCCATTTCTAATTTTTGTACAAGCGCACCCCATAGAAAATATTACCGCAAATGTTCATGTGATAAAAGGTGAAAAAAAACACTTTACACGCTGCAGATGATTAAAAATTCAAGTTTTAATGCATTTTTTGTTATAAAATTCAGGCAGAACATGACGTATACATATAAAAATGATATATTATGAATATGCCGAGTCTGCCGGAAAGAACGATATATAATATGTCTGGGTCGTATAATAAAATGTGGCTTCAAATCGCGTTTAAACATGATGAGCGAAAGCGGTAAAAATTAGCTCAGTACACAGCGGTGAAATGCCTCAGCAGTGAAAGGGTTAAAGGAACAGTGAGTTTTCCATAAAATAAGGGTTAAAAATAAGAAGGAAAAATTCCTTTAAATATCGTGCCTAGGAGGTCCCCATAACCTGCCCGTGAAGTGGTGGATTTGTAGGATGTATGGTAACATCGCCATCACAGACCCACACACGACACCTAGCACTCTCAGTCTGCATACAATGTATCAAATTCATGAGACCGGACTAATTAGCAGCACAAGTTATTTCCAAACACTAATTAAACACCTGTTGTTTACGCCGTTTGAGAGCACAGGTCATTTATTAGAGGTGAGAATCTTTGCACCTAGACATTAGTTTTTAATTCAATATCTAATAAACCGTTGCTTATAATATTCTGCAGTAAAGAGTATTTCTAGACTTTTTAGTATTTTTTAAGAATTTTTTATACTTTTTTCAAAAAAAAATTCGGACTCGAACCGAACACGCCAAAAAGTTCAAAGTTCGCGAACTTTCGAACTGACGATGTTCGAATCGAACTCCGAACTGATCGAACCGAACAACTCATCCCTATCCAAGAGGGCATATATGCAAGACATTTTCCATAAAAGGTGTATTGGGGTCCAGGTAGTGCCCCGGGGGACAGGAAACAAGGACAAAAAATAAAAAAAAAAAGTTTCTAAAGGAACAGTGAGTTTTCCATGAAATAAAGGTTAAGAATAAAAACTAAAAATTCCTTCAAATATTGTGCCTAGAAGGTCCCCATAACCTGCCCTTGAAGTGGTGGATTTGTAGGATGTATAGAAACATTTAAAAACAAAAAAAATACATTTCAAGTGATGGTAAATGTTTTTCCTTTAATCTATTCATAGACAACTGCTTAAGGCGGCAGCCTGTATGAAAAGAGGAGACATTTTAGGATACGCAGAACAAGTTTAGTGATTTTTTGGCAAAATTATGGTGAAACTTATGCAGGCTTTGGATGAAAGTAACAATAGATGCTTTCAAATTGGGCCTTTAGTGTCAGCAACAGTGCTTTCACATCGTAACCCCTCTGTAGTATTGTGGAAGAGTGCAGGGTTGGACCCTGCGGTCCAATATTAAAATGATATGAATCTGGTATAGGTGTCAGCGGCAGTGCACCCAAATATTTTACCTTTGGTGGCAGCAAGTGCCTTCACACCGTAACCCCTCTGTGGTATTGTGTAAGAGTGCAGTGGTGGAGGTTTTGGGAATGCAGAAGAGATCCCAGATCTATTCAGTTACGTCAGCATCAAGGGATTGATAGCTGCTGATACAGGACTGATTCATTTTTATAAATGTCAGCCGGTCTACAGAGTCGGTGGACAGACGCACTCTTTTGTCTGTGACAAAACCTCCAGCGGCACTAAAAGACCTTTCAGAAAGCACGCTGGATGAAGGGCAACCTAGTAGCTGCATAGCATATTGGCTAAGTTCTGGCCAGTGATCCAATCTCAACACCCAGTAAGCCAGTGGATCATCTGCTGGAAAGGTATCCAGGTCTGCCCTTGCCCCTAGGTAGTCCTGCACCATACGGTGAAGACGCTGGCAATGGGTGCCTACATTTGACGTCCCTGGGCGTCGTGGACTAAAAAAATGTAAAAAAGCATCAGTCAAGCGGCCCCGGCCTTCACCGCTCTTCCTCTGATCATCCGCAGCCTCAGCAGCACGTGTGTCATCACTTGGTAACCTACCAGTGCCTGGAAAGGTGTTACTCAAGTTGTTTCATCCTGTCCTCCCTCTGTGCGGGCAGGATGAGCTCTGCAACTTTACCCTTGTATCGTGGATCAAGAAGGGTTGCCAACCAGTAATCATCCCTCTCCTTGATAGCACGAATCCTGGGGTCCTTTAGCAGGGTTTGCAGGATAAGGGAGCCCATGCAGCATAGATTGGAGGTGGAATTAGCTTCCGAGTCTTCCTGGTCAATGAGGATGACCTCATCGTGCACCTCCTCCTCCCAGCCAAGTACTAGTGCTTTGGTTTCTGGGCCCACAAAACCTTGCCTTGAGGAATCCCCACCTTCAATGCTCCCACTACTTGAATATTCCTCCTCTTCATCCTCCTCCTGTCTGATCTGAGGACCCGCAGGAATGCTGTCTGCGTAAAGACTGGGGCCTTGAGAGCTAGAGAAGGCCTCCTCTTCCTCCCGCTGCTCTGCCTCTAGTGCCACATCTATAATTCCCTGCAGAGTGCGCTCCAGCAGGAACACTAAATGAATTGTGTCACTGATGCATGCAATGTCCCTGCTCACCATCCTCATTGCCTCCTCAAATGGTGACAGTACAGTGCATGCATCCTTGATCATCAGCCACTGTGGGGGGAAAAAAAAAACAAGTTGACCTGAACCTGTCCTTGTGCCATACTCACACAGGTACTCATTGATGGCCCTCTGCTGCTTGTGCAGATGCTGCAGCATTGCTAATGTTGAGTTCTACCTGGTGTGCATGTCACAGATCAGATGGTTTGTGGGAAGGTGGCATTCTCTTTGAATTTCTGCCAGGCGAACACTTGCTGGGAATGACCGTCTGAAGTGGCTGCAGATTTTTCTGGCTTGGCTGAGAAGCTCTGCCAGCCCTGGGTACCTAGTTAGGAAACCCTGTACCGCCAGATTTAGGACGTGTGCTAGGCATGGTACATGCGTCAACTTACCCTGGCGTAGGGTGGACAGAAGGTTGCTGCCATTATCACAGATGACTATTCCTAGCTGAAGCTGTCATGGTGTTACCCATCTCTGCACCTGCCCCTGCAGAACTGACAGAATTACAGAATTTCTGGCCCGGTGTGGCTCCTGTCCCCTAAACAAACCAGCTCAAGCACAGTATGGCATCTTTTTGCTTGAGCCATTGCGTAGCCCCTGCCACGTGTCGATTTAACTGCCACTTCTCCAGAGACAGAGGAGGAGGAGGAGGAGAAGGAGGTGGTGGAGCAGACAGACCTCATCCAAGCAGCTTTCTGGAGGCGTGGTGGATGAACAAGCTCCAGCACAGAGCCCCAGTCCTGGATCCCTCTCAGCTGCAATCAGAGTTACCCAGTGTACCGTGAAGGAAATGTAACGGCCGTGTCCATGCTTGCTGGACTACTTGTCTAAAGTCAAGTGCACCTTGCTGCTGACTGCCTTTCCCTATGACTCCATAACATTGTGTTCCACGTGCTGGTATAGTGCTGGAATGGCCTTCCGTGAATAGAAATGGCGTTTTGGAACCTGCCACTGTGGTACAGCACATTCAGCAAATTCACGAAAGGAAGCAGTGTCCACCAGATGGAAAGGCAGCAGCTGTAATGCGAGTAATTTTGCTAAGCTGGCATTTAGACGCTGTTCTTGGGGATGGTTGGGACTATATTTTTTCTTATGCTGCAGCAGCTGGGGCAACGTAATCTGACTGCGTAAATCTTCAGCTGATAGGATGCTGTCACATACTGAGGAAGGACCTGGTACACCCATTACTGTAGCATCATCCCTGTCAGTGGAGGCTGCAGGCAATGACATGGCAGGACATATAGTGGGGTAGAGACAGATGAGGAGGAGGAGGACCTATGCAAAGTGTTGTGCCAATGGGATGCGTGGCAGGTGGTCATATGTCGCCTCAAACAAGTGGTACCCAAGCGTGGGATGTCCTTATCTGACATAGATTACAAATAGCAACGGTGCGTTCTGCTGCACATTTCTTAAAGAACTCCCAGACAGCAGACTTCCTGTACATGTGCTTTGAGACAACAGTGCTCTGCACCTGAGCAGCTGTGACTTCTGATGCCTTGGACTGGCTACGGTTGGTCATAGAGGACGTTCTGCCTCGTTTTTGTCATGTCTCCTCCTCCCTTGACTCCTCTGTTCGATCAGGCACCCAGGTGGAGTCAGTGACCTCATCATCGTCATCACCCCCTATCTCCTCGTCAACAGTAGCCAACCTCGCAATATGCTGCAGCTGCTGGGGCAACATGAGTGCCAGTTCTTTGTGTGTCACTGGCACCCCCTCCCTCTAGGCTGATTTTACTCCCTTCCTCAACCTCAGAGTTTGAATCAGAGCACTGGAGTTGCTGCGTATCCTCAAGCAGCATGTCACTGACACTGTCACTGTAGTCAAACAATTCAGCTGACTCCTCCGTGTATGATAGTGAGGCTACGGCAGGAGTAGCTGTGGACAGAGAGGCTGAATTAGATGTTTTGGAAGCTGAGGTGGACTGTAAAGAACTACAAGTCTGGCTGGCAGAGGACTCGGAGGATGAGGATGGCCTGGTTAGCCAATCCTGCAAATCCTCTGTATGCTGCTGCTGCTTAAAATGGCCAGCACCAGTTAGAAACAAGGACAAGCGTGCCCCTGCAGAGGATGCACCACGTCCACGACGACCAGGGGCACAGCCTTCTGACACAGAGGCTGCTTGCCCTCTTATCTGTGTCTGGGAGCATCTGCCTGTCCTTTTTGGTCTTTCTGACATGGTGAGTGATATATAGATTAAAGATATACAGAACTCTGATTCAACTCTGTTATAAAAATTGGAGATATGCAGAACTCTGATTCAACTGTGTTATCTAGATTAAAGATTTCCAGAACTCTGGTATAACTCAGTGAGACACCCTGATAGCCGTCAGCCAGTGACAAGATACAGATTACAATTCCCAGAAACCTCCTATAAATCAGTGAGACCCCCTGATGGGTGGCAGTGAGTGACAAGACACAGATTACAATTCCCAGGAATCTCCTATAAATCAGTGAGACCGCCTGATGGGTGGCAGTGACAAGACACAGATTAAAATTTGCAGAAATCTGCTAGAAGTATGTGGGACCCCCTGATAGCTGGCAGTAGAATACACAGATTACAACAATTCCCAGATATCTTCTAGAAGTGAAACCCCCCAATAGCTGCTGGCAGTGAGAACACACAGATTACAACAATTCTCAGATATCTTGTAGAAGTGAGACCCCCACAATAGCTGCTGGCAGTGAGAACACACTGAGATGCACCACGTCCACAATGACCAGGGGCACAGCCTTCCGACACAGAGGCTGCTTGCCCTCTTATCTGTGTCTGGGAGCATCTGCCTGTCCTTTTTGGTCTTTCTGACATGGTGAGTGATATATAGATTAAAGATATACAGAACTCTGATTCAACTCTGTTATAAAAATTGGAGATATGCAGAACTCTGATTCAACTGTGTTATCTAGATTAAAGATTTCCAGAACTCTGGTATAACTCAGTGAGACACCCTGATAGCCGGCAGCCAGTGACAAGATACAGATTACAATTCCCAGAAACCTCCTATAAATCAGTGAGACCCCCTGATGGGTGGCAGTGAGTGACAAGACACAGATTACAATTCCCAGGAATCTCCTATAAATCAGTGAGACCGCCTGATGGGTGGCAGTGACAAGACACAGATTAAAATTTGCAGAAATCTGCAAGAAGTATGTGGGACCCCCTGATAGCTGGCAGTAGAATACACAGATTACAACAATTCCCAGATATCTTGTAGGAGTGAGACCCCCACAGTAGCTGCTGGCGGTGAGAACACACAGATTACAACAATTTCCAGATATCTTGTAGGAGTGAGACCCCCACAGTAGCTGCTGGCGGTGAGAACACACAGATTACAACAATTTCCAGATATCTTGTAGAAGTGAGACCCCCCAATAGCTGCTGGCAGTGAGAACACACAGATTACAACAATTCTCAGATATCTTGTAGAAGTGAGACCCCCACAATAGCTGCTGGCAGTGAGAACACACAGATTACAACAATTCCCAGATATCTTGTAGAGGTGAGACCCCCCAATAGCTGGTGGCAGTGAGAACACACACTAACACAACAATCTCCTCTCAAAAAACACATGCTGGGGCTGCGAGGGATACCTTATATAGTGTGCTGCGGGATTTAGCTCTGTGAGCCCATGATTGGGCAAAATTTGCCCAATCAGGACTCTGAGCCATGATTGGCATAGTCTTGCACCTGTCTTGCACTTGACCTGTGGTCAGGTGCAAGGCTGTAGGTAATTACAAGCTTCAGGCCAGTGGAAAAGTGCATTGTGGTGCATTGTGGTGCATTGTGGGCGAACTCGAACCGAACACGCGGAAATGTTCGGATTTCGGGAAACAGCCGAACGGCCGATGTTCGATGCGAACTCCGAACAGATCAAAACGAACAGCTCATCCCTAGTTTACACCACCAACCCTTCTAGATTGTGAGTTCCCACAGGAATAGGGCCCTCATCTGCTCCTGTACTGGTTTGTAAAATGTTGTTCAATGTATTGTAACCCTGTCTATGTTGTGCCCACTGTACAGCGCTGTGGAAAAAGCTGTCGCTTTATAAATAAAGGATAATAAAAATAATATTAAGGTAATAATAAATAAAAACATTCAAGAAAAAAATCAGAAAAACATTTGTTGAGAAAATCCTGAGAAATGCCTAAAAAATTCTAAAAAAATAATAAATAAAGAGACTTTTAGCTGCAAATGAAAAGATTAAATGGTATAATAAATATTTAATTAAAACAGGGATTTATTTTTTTTTACTTGGAAACCTATAGGATTCACCTGAATAAAGCTGTCGAATGAAACCACCGAACATCAGGGCATTTCAATGACATTTCTCTGCTGTTCGGTGCCTCTGAATAGATTAACCATTGCTTCTCTGTGGGGATTTTACTGCCTTTGAAGATCACCACATTTTGCTGGCAATTCGCCAATATTTGGCTAACTGACAGCTTTTTGAATAGTAGAATGGCCTCGAAATTGAACCGTATGGTGAAATCCAGTGGTCGGTGCAATTTTGGAGCCAATTCGGCTCTCTTTGAATAACTCTGAAAATCTATCGAAGTAGTTCTTCTGCAGACATTTCATTATTATTTAAAAACTATTTAAATTATTTTAGATATTTGTTTTATTTTGTTGGTGTCTCATCCGCTGAAACACTTTGGCCAATCTTTGTCATGCAGATCAGCTATTCTGCCTCTTCGCCATCATTGACTAACCGTTTCTTGTATCCGTCATTCTTCCGCACCATGCCCAATGATGACAAACAGTCCCTTGCCTTGGCCAGGCTGGTTTTCCACATGGGATGGAACTGGGTTGGATTGCTCTCTCTTGATGATGACTTCGGAATATCTGGTTCCCAAATTCTGAAACTGGAACTCCAAAGACTGGGTGTCTGTCTGGCTTACCATGAGATGTTTGGCAAAGAAACTTCTTTGGAAAAAATGGAGCTCATCACTGATAAGGTTATGAAGTCATCTGCTAAGGTGGTTATCATCTTCTCTAGAGATCCCCTTATCAATCGACTAACCAACTTGTTGATAGGGAAGCAAGACCCTGGGAAGATATGGGTGGCTGGCAGTGGATGGATACACTCATCAATGGTTTCTACCACAATGTATAGTCTCATAATGAAGGGAACTCTTGGAATAGCAGTCCATGCCGCAGAAATGCCAGGATTAAAAGAGTTCCTGATAAAGATCCGCCCAGGTACCGCCCTTCCAAATGACCTCTACATAGAGAGATTTTGGGAAATCGTACACAACTGCCACTGGTCTGGCACAAAGAACGGGAGTCTGCTGTGCACGGGGGATGAGAGACTGGAAACGTTCAAGAATACAGAGAACAGATATGTAGTATTTGACTTGAGAATCCCATATCGAATATACAACGCTGTCTATTCGGTAGCCTATGCTCTTCATGAGTTGATCGCCTGTGGCCCTAACAAGTCATGTACAGATCCCAAGACCATTAAACCATGGCAGGTATGTGAGTCAGGGCCAAGCTGATGGATTGGTGGTCTTCCACAGTTATTAGAATATAGAACGTAAGTTTGACCTGACTTCTTTTATGGTTTTCCTTTTCCTTAAATTATCTTTCATGAGTTTTCATTGCCAGAATAAATGTTGAAAATCGACAATCCAGGGAAGCAAAATGGCAAGCAAAGTCGCTTCAAACAATGGTGGACAATGGTAAAAGAAACCGTACCACCTTTATAGGGAATGAAATTAGTAAGGACTTTAATTTTGGCAATTCTCTATTGGAGACCTTTACCATTGTTCCACCATTGTTGAAGATACCTCGGCAAGTTTAAATGGGAATGTCCATTGAACGTTTAGTGCATGCAACGCTGACCAACCTCAACTGACACAACGGTGAACTCAATGCTGACCAGCTTAGGCGTAAACTATGGTTGAGAATAGACATGTGCATAATTTGTCATGCCCAACGCAAGCTGGGCTCATTTGGCAGGGAATCCCTTCCTATATATGTATTAGTATTTATTGCTAACATATATATGAACATTTTGAGTAATTGCCTTTCAAATAATTACTATCAATCCTTTCCGTTTGTATGCTGCTGGATTGAGAAGCACCTGTGAGTGGAAGATCTATCCTTCAGGACAGTCCTCCACTCACCCAATGTACCCGATTTACTGCCGACGAACTGAGTGATATGTCCCTGCAGAGCAACAGAATGACCCTCAAAGTGTGTTGCCCATGGAAGACAAACATAGCAGCTCCCGGCACTGGAACTTGGAAACTATTGGTGAGGGATATTTAATCAAGGGATGAGCCATTTCATTGATATTTTTGTCGGTAAATTGCCAGGGAAGTGAACCTAACCAGTGCTGGCTCACGTTAACCCCTTCACTACCACGACTGGGAAAACTCAATGTACAAAATCTCCTTCAGCTTGTCAAATAAGCTTATCGTCTCAAAAAAAAAATGCTTTACACTGTCTGCAACGAAAAGTTGTTGTCCATAGATCCATTGGTTCCTGGCAGTGGTTTTAAAGAAAGCAGCTTGGTAGTGAAGGGGTTAATGAAAAAACAATAAGGTGGAAAAAATGGCGCAGATAATGTGTAGATGGTCGGTCTTGGGTAGCAGCAAGGGCACAAACGCACACTCCCAAGTGCGAATAGTCAATGGATAAAATAATGGGTAGAGTCCTCGCGCTTACGCCAAGTGTCCAGTGAGTAATACTTCAAGATAATCTAGAAAACATAATAGGAGACATTCATTGCGCAGTACATCCTTATGACACCTGGTCTCCAGAGAGAAAGTATTCAACTCACTTTTTTCTGAGCCCCATAAAGTCGGCTCTGGACTATATAGGCATAAATCTGTGGATATGATCTCACCAGCCCGTCCTACCAGCAACCATCCGTGGTGATAACCTGGTCCATAGATGAAATATTGGATCCCCGGGATATGTCACAGACGAAAAGTCAGCAGGATAAAATGAAGTAAAATGTGCTGCAATAAATTTTACTTCATTTTATCCTGCTGACTTTTCGTCTGTGACATATCCCGGGGATCCAATATTTCATCTATGGACCAGGTTATCACCACGGATGGTTGCTGGTAGGACGGGCTGGTGAGATCATATCCACAGATTTATGCCTATATAGTCCAGAGCCGACTTTATGGGGCTCAGAAAAAAGTGAGTTGAATACTTTCTCTCTGGAGACCAGGTGTCATAAGGATGTACTGCGCAATGAATGTCTCCTATTATGTTTTCTAGATTATCTTGAAGTATTACTCACTGGACACTTGGCGTAAGCGCGAGGACTCTACCCATTATTTTATCCAGTGAAGGGGGTTAAAGCAGCTTTCTCTTCCGCATGGATTACAAGATCAAAGAAAGAGAGTTTGCACTCAATTTTATAACTATTTTAGTTCCTTAATATAAGTACGTTACAAAAACATTATGGCAGTAACAAACTTATTGACACATTCTAACCCTGAACATTTTCCACCGCAGGTTCGTCACTTCCTCAAAGATGTCCACTTTGATAACAAAATGGGAGAAGACATATATTACGACCCTAATGGGGACCCACCAGCAGATTACAGTATTATAAACTGGCACCGGAGAGAGGACGGATCGATTGAGTTTGTCAACGTGGGGCGTTACAATATGAGAGAGTCTGCAGGTGCACAACTTACGATCAATGTGTCCGGTATTCAGTGGATTACAGGAAGAGGAGAGGTAATATAACGTGAAATAATCATTGCGGCTGTGAGTTGGCTCCCACAGTTTATCCTCAGTTCGTCCGATCAACTGACAGCCCAACTCTCACATACAGGGTTATTCAAAGAGAATTGAAAAGTCACCACAAGTTCGGTGACTTTTGTTCTCTTGAATTCGGCGCAATTTGGCAATCCCATTTCGGCGACCCTGTGGTGTCTCCAGCAAGCACCACAGGACCGTCGTGGTGCAGGGAAAAACTGCCGCAAACCTGACGAACACTCACCGAAACCCGCAAAAACATCTGGATTAACCCCGCTGAACATGCCGGAGAAACCCGAACAGGAGCCGATCAGAGCGCAGAGCAGCCGCCGGAAAAACCTGACACCGCAGACGAATGTAGTGGAAAAAAAAAAACAAGTTTGCTTGAATGTTTGAAAAGTGAAACGCTGTTTGCAAAGAAACTACAGAACGAAAATGTCTGAAATTTACAAATAAGATCCAATGAATGATAATAAAAAGGGCTGTTACAGAAAAGAGGAAAAAAACGTTTTAAAAAAATAAAGGAAAAAAATTTTCACAACAAATCACGAAAAATGCCTAAAAGATCCTAAAAAATCTAAAAATAAAGAAACTTTTTACTGCTGAATAAAATAATAAACAGTTTATTAGATATTGAATTAAATTTGGAATATTTTTAACGTTGAAGCCTATGGGATTCTCCTGAATAAACCTGTCGAATGAAACCACTGAATGGCAGGGCAATTCGGCAACCTTTTTCAGCTGTTCGGTGTTCTCTGAATAGACGAAGCATTGCTTCTCTATGGGGATTTCACTGCCCTCGAACAGGCACCGAACGTGCACATAATTCACCAACATTTGGCGAACTGCCTACTTTCTGAATAGCCGAATGGCCAGGAAAGGTAACCGCACGCTGAATTTCAGCGATCGGTTACCTTTCGGCCATTATTCAGAGTTCTTTGAATAACCCTGATAGTTTTCATCCTGATCGGTTGCTCAGCCAGGCAGACAGTCAACATTGGACATGAGCATGTTGTTTCATTCTGAATTCAAATTCAGAAAAAAATCACCGTTTTCTTTTTTTCCCGAAAATTGAAAACTCGGCAGTCCGAAATTACAAATGGGCCAAAAATATGAATTGCAGTAGCGAAATTAAAACAATAAAGTATCGGGAGGCAAAATGATCTGAAAAAGATCCGAAACGATCCAAAACGGAACAAAATTGATCCTAAACGAAAAAAAAAATGGAGCGAAAATGACCCAAAGCGAAAAAATGGAACAAAGTGATCAAAAATGAAAAAAACTGAATGAAAATGACCCAAAATGAAAAAGAATGGAACAAAATGATTTTAAAATAATAAAAAAGGGATTTTTTCAACCTTGAAACCAACTGTGTTCGCCTACAGATTTCAATGTTAATAAAATCCCTGTTTTTATTAAATTATTATTTTTTATTAAACCATTTATTTTTTCACTTGCAACAAAAATCTCTTTATTTATTTATTCTTTAGGATTTTTTTAGGCCTTTTCCAGGATTTTTTTGGGTGAAAATTTTATTGTTCCTAATTTATTTTAAAACACCAACACTTTTTTACCGTTCGGTATTGAATCGACTAGATACTATCAGGGTTATTCAGAGAGCGTGAAAAGCAGGAGAATGACAAATTCTAGGTCAAAATAGCCGATTTGGAAAGTGAGATGAAAGGGAGAATTTTTCTGGTTTGGCTATTTTGACCTAGAATTTTTCATTCTCCAGTCATTCTCCTGCTTTTCACCGCTCTCTGAATAACCCTGTATGTTTCCGCACCATGGTGGGCTCCGTAGCTCTCCATGGTGCTGCACTGCTGATCCGAAACATTGAGTATGTTTCAGGACCATGGAGAGATAAAATTTCACCAAAAAAATACCTAAAAAATCTTAAAAATAAATAAGTAAAGAGACTCTTTGCTGCAAGTGAAAAAAAATAAATGGTCGAATAAATATTTAAGAAAAAGGAAAAATTTTTTACATTGAAACCTATAGGAAAAATAGACTCATTGCTTTAAAATAAACTAAGAAACCTAAAATTTTACCCAAAAATCCTAAAAATCCTAAAAAATCCTAAAAAATAAATAAAGAGACTTTTTGCTGCAAGTGAAAAAACTGAACAGTTTGATAAATATTTAATAAAAACGGGAATATTTTTTTATATTGAAAAATATGGGGAGAAAAAGCCTCATTGGTTTAAAGTAAATTAGGAAACTTAAAATTTCCACCAAAAATCCTGAAAATGTCTCAAAAATCCTAAAAAATAAATAAACAAAGAAACGTTTGGCTGCAAGTGAAAAAAAATAAACGATTTTATAAATATTTAATAAAAACAGGATTTTTTTACATTGAAACCTATGGGGAAAAAAGCCATGTTGCTTTAAAATAAATTAGGAAACTTAAAATTTAACCCTAAAAATCCTGGAAAATGCCTAAATAATAAATAAGAAACTATTTTGGCTGTAAGTGAAAAAAATAAACGGTCGATGGCTGGTATTTTCATTTTATTGGTAGTAATCTGTTTCATATTCTGAAATAACTAATAAAAAACTAAATAACTCATAAAACCGAAATAGAAATCAACCCAAAATATGAAATAACCCATAAAAATGAAAAACAAAGTGGAAGTGAAAAAAAAACGAGATAATAGAATCCGAACTGAAGTGAAATAAAAAAACATTGAGCACATATCTAGTCAACATGGCGTGTGTGTGAATGGGTGACGAGCTCCCTTTGGAGGCATGGTCATTGCCAATGAGCAAATTGCATCATGGCTACACCCCGTCCTCCTCCCAAGCTCAGACCTGCCAAAGCTTGTAAATGTCTACTACTGTATTACAGGCCACCCCAGGCTCTGCTCCATATTGCAGGCCCCACCTCAAGCTGTGCTCTGTATTACAGGCCTCACACACAAATACTCTGGTCTGTATTACAGGGCCCGCCTCAGGCTCTGCTCTATATTATAGGTCCCACCCCAAGTTGTGCACTGTATTACAGGCCCCACCCCAAGCTCTGCTCTGTATTACAGGCCCCACCCCAAGCTCTGCTCTGTATTACAGGCCCCACACACACAAATACTCTGCTCTTTATTACAGGGCCCGCCCCAGGCTCTGCTCTATATTATAGGTCCCACCCCAAGTTGTGCACTGTATTACAGGCCCCACCCCAAGCTCTGCTCTGTATTACAGGCCCCACACACACAAATACTCTGCTCTGTATTACAGGGCTCACCCCAGGCTCTGCACTGTAGTAGAGGCCCCAACCCAAACTTTGCTCTGTAATACAGGCCCCACGCATGAATACTCTGCTCTGTATTGAAGGGCCCGTACTAGGCTCTCCTCTGTATTGCATGTCCCATACACAAATACTCTGCTCTCTAGTTCAGGACCCACCCCAGGCTCTCCTCCATATTACAGGCCCCACTCACTCAACCACACTCTCTGCTCACTCTTAGAGGCCCCATCCACTCCTATGCTGTGCTCTATATTACAGACCCTGCCCACCCCTATGATCTCATCTATAACAGGCCCAACCCACTCTTATGCCATGCTCTGTATTACAAGCCCCACCCAACTCTATGCTCTCCTTTATATAACAGGCCCTACCCACTCCTATGCTTTACTCTTTATTACAGGCCACGCCCACTCCTATGCTCTGCTCTATATAACAGACCCCACCCAACCTATTCTCTCTTTTATATAACAGGCCACACCCACTCCTATGCTTTGCTCTGTATTACAGGCCCCACCCACCCCTATGCTCTCCTCTATATAACAGGCCCCACCCCACCACTCCTATGCTCTGCCCTGTATTAGATGCCCCCAGCCACACTCAGGCTCTGTATCTTGTTTCAGGTCCAATTCTAAAAAATAAGTAAAAAGCCAAAAAAAATTCTGTCCAGCCCTGACTGTTATAAATACGATTTAATTAATATAAAATAAATGAAGAGAATTAAATAACAGAACTGTTTACATAAATAACTATACACGTCTTTGTTTCCTTTTTTTATGCACATTTTTGTGGTTGCAGATCCCTCGCTCCGTGTGTAGTGAGAGTTGCCCTCCGGGATTTCGGAAAGCTGCTCGGAAAGATCAACCTGTGTGTTGCTTTGACTGTATCCCCTGCTCAGAGGGAGAGATCTCCACCCAAATAGGTACACCTTATTAAATGCATATGAGACGCAAAGATCATCCTACACATCCCAATCACATATTCTATACATCATACATAACCCTGGTGGGTTTATAATTTATATAAATTTATATAAAACTCAACAATTCAAAGGAAGCTTAATTTGAACTGACGACACGAATCAGAAAAAAACACTATAGGGGTTATCCAGAGAGAGCCGATCTGTCCCCGAAATGTCCCCAACCACTGAATTTCCCCGTACAGTGACATTTCGGGGCCATTCGGCTATTCAGAGAGCAGACAGTTCGCCAAATTTTGGCGAATTGCTAGCAAGTACAGTGTTTGTTCGATGACAGTGAAATCTCTCATAGAGAAGCAATGGTTAATTTATTCACAGACACCGAACAGCAGAGAAATGGCAGTGAAATGCCCTGTTGTTCGGTGGTTTTATTCAACAGGTTTATTCAGGCGAATCCCATAGGTTTCAATGTTAAAAATATTCCCGTTTTAATCCAATATCTAATAAACCATTTATTATTTTAATCTGCAGCAAAAAGTCTCTTTATTCACAGATTTTTTAAGATCTTTTAGGCATTTTTTGGTTTTTTTTCGGCAAATTTTTCCACCCGTTCTTTTTTAAAGCGTTTTTTCTTTTTTCTGTAACAGACCTTTTTATTATCATTCATTTGATCTTATATGTAAATTCCAGACATTTTCGTTCAGTAATTGTTTTGCAAACAGCGTTTAAACTTTTACACTGTCAAGCGTATTGATTTTTTCTTTTTATTTACCCTTTCGTCGGGTTGTCGGCTTTTTCCGGCGGCTGGTCTGCGCTGTGATCGGCAACTCCGTCGTGTTTGGTGTGTTTTGTGCAGCGGTTCCGCGGGTTTTCAGTGGGTTTTCGGAGGGATTGTAGCAACATTTCGGTGCTCTCGGAATAACCCCCTATTTCATCTATTCAGAAAGCACCGAAAATGAATGCAATGTCGGTGCTTTGCAATTCAATCCATTTCGGCACACTTCAGCGATTCAACTTCGTCTAAAATTTGGTAAATTCACTATTTAGCGAATGGTCACTGTATTCTGCAGAAATTGGAGTCGCCGAAGTAGTTATCGGACATCAACAAAAACCTCAGAATGGCACCATTAACTGACGAAAAATAAGGAAGTCTCTTATTCTCCTAATAGGAGCTTAAGGCCGGGTGCACACGAGCGCACTCAGAGTAGAAGGAACGTCAGTGAGAATGGACATTCTTTCCACTCGACGCCCACCTGCCCCCCCCTCAGCGCTGCAAAGCGCGATCCTCCGTAGGAGGATCGCGCTTTGCTGCCCCGTCGACGCGCATCCTAGCGCATCGATGGGGAGGATCTCTAGGCGGACGCATGCTACTTCGTGCGCGCGCACAAGGATGTGACCGTCCCCGTCGCAGCATCACATGGCTGCGACAGGCGCCGGTAAGTGCATGTGCACGGGCGCACTAACTGCGCTCGTGTGCACCCGGCCTAAATCAATAAAAATGTAGTAAAAATATGTCTAAATAATAAAAAAAGTCCTTTATAACTAATAAAAAAGTCTGTTACAAAATAGTAAAGAGCAAGCCTTAAAAAAATAAAAAAACAAAAAAAGGCTTTTTAAAAATACACACCGAATTGACACACCGAAAATCAGGTCATTTCACCAAAATTTCTGTTCAGGTTGGCATTCTGTGAATAGACGAATCATTAGTTTTCAATGGGACAATTTTGGTGCCGCTGAATCGTGACGAATTGCACCCTATTTTTCTGATTTCGCTGTCACTTCGTCTGTATTTGGTGCAGTGACAGCTTAGCGAATAGACAAAATCCAACATTTGGTGCAATTCGGTGGCAAATTCAGAGGTTAGTGAATAACTGCTTATATGAGTCAGAGAAGATCTTGGGCCTGATCACAACCTGGATGCTAAAGGTGAGACACAAATGGAAAACTTGTGCGTCAGCTGTTTTCCACCTGTGCCTTACCTTTAACGCCCGTATTCCCACTGAACCGATTTACCAGTAGCTCAAGTGATAAATAACACCAGCAGTGTAACGAACACCTGCAATCTACCTAGTCGTCATGTGCAGACGGAGGGTGTACCGGGGGTTAACAGCTCCAAGCCTCTGGACTAACCCCCCTAAAACTGAACACACCTTCCCAAAAATACGCTGCCACCACGAATGTAATAGGGCACTTTCGAAACGCCCTTAACTATATAACACCCCAATCCAGGAGCCTCACTATATACAGCTAATATATCCAAAATGTTAAATTCTGCAGTAACGCTAACCAAAGCTTACAGGAGAGTTTGAATCATCTAGAGAAAAGACAGTACTGGATTACAACTTTTTAATGGCAAAAAACAAAAATAATATTTTACATGGTGCCAATATCACATAAACAAGACATACAAAATATACTAAAATGTGCAAATACAGTTCCTGAAATAAAACTTAAAGAAAACACAGAAGCCTAACTTTCATGGGCATTTTGGCTTTTTAAGTCCCTGAAATGTTCTTAGATGCTCCTTCAACAAAATCGTTGCGAAAATACCCTGAGATTCAGTTGAGCATCCTGTATAAAGAACTGGCCCCTCACCCACCAATACCTGGTTCACAGATGGGTCCCCTGATCATGTTTCTCTCCAGCCCTCCATCCAAAAGAGCAGATTATCAGATAAGGGGTCGTAAATAGTGCAGGTACATGGCCTTCCCTATTGCAATATTAACAATATCTTAATAACTCTGCCAGTTAGGCTTTGCTGTCCCCTCTACTCTGATATTATTATCCATCAAAACGAATAGTTTAGTTTGAGTACTAACATGTCCCGGTTACCATATTCATTTGGCCACTGTGCCAACTCAGTAATGAGGGTTTAACTCCTGAGAAAAAAAGAGACAGGAAAAAAAACACTGATTCCGCTTTTAACCTGCCTGGCGGTATTCCCGAGTGTGACTCGGGGTTAATTTTCGCTATCGCGATCGGTAACCCCGAGCCACACTTGGGCTGGATGCATACTCAACGCATCCTTCGCTCCTTCACCGTCTCCGCTGTCACCGCAGTGTGATCGCGGCAGCTGGTGACTTTGTTTCCTGGTTCTGCTCCATGTGAGTCACACGACGCAGGGGGGCGGGACCAGGTGGCAAATTTGAAAAACTGTAAATAAAAATAAAAAAATACTGTTAAATAAACTTTTTGGGTGCTGGGATTCGTGTTCAGATGTACACTCCTTTGCCAATGAAATATACAGGACACGGGGGTACAAAAAAAAGAGTATTTATTCTCAAAGCAGAATTACAAAAATAAAAGGCAAATAAAAATAATTTCTAAAATGTAATAAGGCTTTGCAATACAAGTTTTGCTGGATCGCTGGATATGGGCAAGCACCAACGAAACTTGTATTGCGAAGCCTTAACATATTTTAGAAATTATTTTTTTTCCCTTTTATTTCAGTAAAGCTGCTTTGAGAATAAATACTCTTTTTTTTGTCCTGTATATTTCATTGGCAAAGGAGTGTACATCTGCACAGGAATCCCGGCACCCAGAGGAAACAGGCATTTTTTTGGTTTGATTATATTTTCGAATATAATTTACTAGCTTTTGCCCGCGGCTTCGCTCCCGTGGAAATTGATTTTTTAAAAGAAGCTTGAGGTTTTTTTGGTAGAACCCCCCTTTCCCCCCACTTGGGATTTTTGGAAAATTGTAAAACACGTGTTTTTTTATTTTTCAAGAAGAATGTAAGTGCCAAATTTCACACCCGTAACATCTTTAGTTTTTGAAATATAGGTATACTGATAAAAGTGTTCACATCCCTTTCCCCCACCCCCCTTAACTGGATTTTCGGAAAATGGTAAAACATGTTTTTTTTTGCACGAAGATTGTAAATATCGAATTTCCCACCTGTAACATCATTGGTTTTTGAAATATAGCTATAGCGATGAAGGTAATCATCCCCCTTTTTGCCCCCCCACTGGATTTTTGGAAAATGGTAAAATACGTGTTTTATTTTCAAGACGAATCTAAATACCAATTTTCACGTCTGTAACATCTTCTGTTTTTGAGATATAGGTATCCTGTTGAAAAGTATTCACCCCCTTTTTTTTTACCCCCCCACTTGGATTTTTGGAAAATGGTAAAACACGTGTTTCTTTATTTTCAAAAGATTGTAATTATCAAACTTCACACCTGTAACATCTTGGTTTTTGAACTATAGATATACTGATAAAAGTATTCAGACCCCTTTCCCTAGACCCCCCCTTTTTTGGATTCGTGGAAAATGGCAAAACACATGTTTGGATTTTTTCACGAAGATTGCAAATACCAAATTTCACACCTGTAACATCTTTGATTTTTGAAATATAGGTATACTGATAAAAGTATTCAACCCCCCTTTTTGCCCCCCGAGGAATTTTCACAACATGGTAAAATACGTGTTGTTTTATTTTTCAAGACTAATCTAAATACCAATTTTCAGGACTGTTACATCATCTGTTTTGGAGATACGGTTATCCCATTTAAAATATTCAACCCCCTTTTTTGGCCCCCCACTTGGATTTTTGAAAAACGGTAAAATACGTGTTTTTTTTATTTTTCAAGACGAATCTAAATACCGATTTTCACATCTGTTGCATCTTCTGTTTTTGAGCTATAGGTATCCTGTTTAAAATATTCAACCCCTTTTTCACCCCCTTATGGGTGGATTTTCCAAAAACCCTTCCTTAGTGGGCGCTTACATCATAAAAACAGTGCACCGTCAAAAGTTCAAGTTCCTAGGTTAAACGGTTTCAGCTGGGCGTTGATGAGTCAGTCAGTCAGTCAGGACTTTCACGTTTATATATATATAGATGTATTTAACCCCCCATTTTGGCCCCCCCATGGAATTTTCAGAAAATGGAAAAATACGTGTTTTTTTATTTTTCAAGACGAATCTAAATACCGATTTTCACATCTATAACATCTTCTGATTTTGAGCTATAGGTATCCGGTTTAAAATATTCAACCCGTTTTTCACCCCCTTAGGGGCGGAGTTTCCAAAAATCCTTGCCTAGTGGGTGCCCACATCATAAAAACAGTGCACCTTTAAAATTTCACGTTCCTAGGTTAAACGGTTTCAGCTGAGCATTGATGAGTCAGTCAGTCAGTCAGGACTTTCGTGTTTATGATAAAAGTATTCAACCCCCTTTTTTTGCCCCCCAAGGAATTTTCAGAAAATGGTAAAATATGTGTTTTTTTATTTGTCAAGTTGAATCTAAATACTGATTTTCACGTCTGTACCATCTTCTGTTTTTAAGATATAGGTATCCTGTTTAAAATATTTAAAATATTCAACCCCCCTTTTCACCCCCTTAGGGGCGGAGTTTGCAAAAATCCTTGCTTAGTGGGTGTCCACATCATAAAAACAGTGCACCTTCTAAATTTCATGTTCCTAGGTTAAACGGTTTCAGCTGGGCGTTGATGAGCCAGTCAGTCAGTCACGACTTTCGCATTTATGAAAAAAGTATTCAACCCCCTTTTTGCCCCCGAAGGAATTTTCAGAAAATGGTAAAATGCGTGTTTTTTTATTTGTCAAGATGAATCTAAATACCGATTTTCACGTCTGTACCATCTTCTGTTTTTAAGATATAGGTATCCTGTTCAAAATATTTAAAATATTCAACCCCCCTTTTTTTGACCCCCGGTTGAATTTTTGAAAAACGTTAAAATAAGTGTTTTTTTATTTTTCAAGAAGAATCTAAATACCAATTTTCACGTCTGTACCATTTTCTGTTTTTAAGATATAGGTATCCTGTTTAAAATATTCAACCCCCTTTTTTGGCCCCCCAGTCGAATTTTTGAAAAACGGTAAAATACGTGTTTTTTTGTTTTTCAAGATGAATCTAAATACCGATTTTCACATCTGTAGCATCTTCTGTTTTTGAGCTATAGGTATCCTGTTTAAAATATTCAACCCCCTTTTTCACCCCCTTAGGGGTGGATTTTCGAAAAAATACTTCCTTAGTGGGCGCCTACATCATAAAAACAGTGCACCGTCAAAAGATCAAGTTCCTAGGTTAAACGGTTTCAGCTGGGCGTTGATGAGTCAGTCAGTCAGTCAGGACTTTCGTGTTTATATATATAGATGTATTTAACCCCCCATTTTGATGAGTCAGTCAGTCAGTCAGTCAGTCAGGACTTTCGCGTTTATATATATAGATTTCCATTATTTTGGATAATTATTTTTGGGATAATAAATTATTTCGTGTTCCAAACCTTCTCTGACTGCGTGTGTTTACTAGACTCTTGCTTGCACGGATTTCAGTGAGTTATTCCTACAGAATACAGGCTTACTATATAAAACAACACATTTCCTTTCCAAAAAAATTGAAACGCTTTTAGACAAGAAATTAGACCGCCAGGGAGGTTAAATATGGCACAGTGCAAAAACCAGGCCTTTGCATGACAAGCGACAATGCATGGAGACAGTCACAATCTCTGAAAGAGCTTGCACGAGTGGGTCCCGACTCCTGGCCAGACGACAGTAGGATTCGCAAAAAAACACTGGAAATTATTTGATGCTATTTGTTGCACGCCTATCAGCTCCAGGAGTCCATAGGACTCCGTGAAGCAAGTTGTGAGCTCGGGTAAGTGAGGCCTGGCCAGACAGCAGAAGAATTCTCAGAAAAACACTGGGAACTATTTGTTCCCAGTTTTCAGCTGTGTACAGAGAGAGGAAGCAAACAGAGGATCACGGCATTCTCTCCACTGAGGGATCTGAGGCGAGTATGGGATTTTTTGGGGAGTTTAAATTAATGTTTTAAGTGATTGTGCTGAAGCAAAATGACTTATAACCCGAATCGGAAAAGACGTTACTAATTTCTGAATAACGTTAAGCGAGGTTGGAGAATGAGATGGTTGGTATAGCACGTTCATCATCTGCTAGGAGGACATTAAATCTCCCATGCAATGTAAAGGAGTCGTTAACGGACAGTAACATGGCGCTGAATCCAAGACGCAAGCTCAGCTTGAGTCTCGGATAGAATAGGACCTGTTAAAATTAAGCAGAGTGACCCATTATGCTGTACGTCTCGACCACTCTGCGTAGCTTCCCAGTTGTGATCTGGCCCTATATTTTTGTAGATTAAGAGTGTTTGAGTCTTCTTAAAGTGGGGCTTCACATACCTGTAGATGTCATCAGTGGCAGCTAGTGAATTTTTTTAAGTTGGAGAGCTGTATATCAAGCTATTTAATGTAGAATGTAACTGTGTCCGCAAAGCCACTGTGGTGGCATACATGGTGTCAAGACTTGGCTATATAGCACTGACACTGGAATGCGGGAAAAAGTTGGTGACAGTGGACATGTCCCTGACTTGTACCTCCTTTTTTGGGTATAAATGGCATACCCTCACCATTGTTAGACCCTCTGTCTCCTTTGAAGCCATTGTAGTGTAATGGTCAGTCCCATA
Source organism: Leptobrachium leishanense (assembly GCA_009667805.1). Lineage (NCBI taxonomy): Eukaryota > Metazoa > Chordata > Amphibia > Anura > Megophryidae > Leptobrachium > Leptobrachium leishanense. The sequence goes on from RXON01003880.1 coordinate 59,473, forward strand.
TTCCACTCTCCTTCTAGTTATACACTCCTCCGTTAGTGGTCCCCATGCAAGACAGTTCTTCCTTTTGTGTGATGAGCTTCAGCTCACGAATAGTCAATTCATAAACTGTAGATTTTCAGAGAGCTGGCAGCAAACAATGGAAAAAGCAGAAAGTGTGGGGTATTGAAATAAAAAGGTAAAACATATCATTCATGGGGTGGTATGGTAGTGGTTAACATATATTTTGGGGTCAAATGTGTTATTTTTACTAATATATTGTTCGTTTCCAGATATGAGTAACTGTTTTCCCTGCTCTGCTGAGACATGGCCTAATAAGAACAATACTATCTGCATCCCAAAGATCATTGAGTATCTGTCCTATTGGGAACCGATTGGCATCGTCTTAACCTTTCCTGTCATCTCATTTTGCTTTGCCACCTTAAGCACCTTGTCTATATTTTTGAAACACAAAGACACGGCCATCGTAAAAGCCAATAATCGTGATATTACTTACCTCCTCTTGGGGTCTTTGTCCATAAGTTTCCTCTGCCCTTTACTGTTCATTGGGGAGCCCCGCAAATTTACCTGCTTATTCCGTCAGGGAGCATTTGGTGTCATATTTGTTCTTAGTGTTTCATCTGTCTTAGCCAAGACCATTATGGTGGTCATTGCCTTCAGGGCAACCAAACCTGGTAACAATATGAGGAGGTTTGTGGGCCCTCAGGTCCCTGCTTTGACAATCTCAGTCGCTCACCTGCCCACCCTTTCCTGAAAGAAATATCCGAATCAAGACGGGGATCATTGTTTTTCAGTGCAATGAGTGCTCAGACACCTTACTGTGGTGTATGTTGGGGTATATGGCGTTCTTGGCATGCGTCAGCTTCTTGGTAGCTTTTCTGGCCCGAAAATTACCAGATAACTTCAATGAAGCCAAGTGGATCATGTTCTCAATGCTGATATTCTTGAGTGTCTGGATCTCTTTTGTTCCTGCGTATCTCAGCACTCAGGGGAAATACACGGTCTCCGTGGAAATATTCGGAATCCTCTCATCCAGTGCCGGAATCCTAGTTTGCATTTTCCTCTCTAAATCATACATCATCTTATTCCGACCTGAACTCAACACACGTGGAAACCTTCTCGGAAAAGGATCGGCTCACAAATCCAGTCTTTAATCTTCATCTAGTAGTTGAAGCATCTTCTAAACTCCTAGACAATGATGTATCGAGTGTAGATAATATAAAAATGAATAAAATAATAGCATTATAAATATTTATTGTGAATATCAAATGCATTGTGTTTAATTTCTTCTCAAGTAGGATGTAAATGAGACCTAAAAATGGATAAGGTAATGGAGGCTTGTCTACAGGGGCAGTCGGACAACACCCAACCAATAATTTTCCTAAAAATAATATAAAAAATTAATTGGCAGATGTAAAATTTATTGATTATCTAGGGGCCTGTAATCCAGATTTCGGTTAGAGTTTGAGCCAAGCAGAAGTAATGTAGCCTTGGTAGTCCTGGTTAACCCTAACTAACAAATGATTTTTGTTGAAAGATTGTTTTATCATAACATTTATTTGAGCCATGGGATGCAAAAATAACAATTGAATATATGGGAAAAAAATATGGCACAGAGATTGTTCTGAGATAGTAATAATTGAATAAACTTGCTCAACATAATAAAAAAATTGCTCATTTTTTATTTTTCATATTTTGGATAATCCTTTACAGAAATATTGCTGGAATGAAAGGTTCTAAACTCTTGATGGTGTCCCTTATCTTGCATAATTTCACACGAGGGTCACTCTGCATTATTATCTAACAGACAGAAATAGCCTTTGTGTTAGATACTACAGTAACTGTAATAAATATAAAAATATAAAATGGTGAGATCTCCTGTTTATGGGGATTTTTAGTGATCAGAATGAGATTATTAGCAATGCAATATCTGTATGTGCTGCATAATGCCTGTGTATGGCAATTACAGCAACACCTTGTATCTGTATGTGCTGCATAAGGCTAAGGTCAGACTAACGCAGTATTAACGTGCGTTTATCCGCACTAAATCACGGTCTTGCTAGCAGCAAATGACATCCAATGCTGGGCAGCATACGAAGAACGGCCGCACGAAAGTCCGGCTGCGCAACGCAAGTGGCAAACGAACGCATTTTTTCGGGAACGTCAAACCGCTAGTACTGACATACAGAGTGCGCTGCGTCCGCTAGCGGCGTGTGTGCGTGATTAGGAGACGTCAGACGCTGCTAATGTCCAGCCAACATCACGTCCAGACGCAAAAAGGGTTTTATTGATGATCCGTAGAAAATCATGGATGAAAATGCGCATCGTATGACCGCTATCGCGTATTCCGTGAAAAAATGCGTCCATTCGTTCAACGCACTTTTTCACGGACAACGCGAAAAATGCGTTAGTCTGACCCTAGCCTAATGCCTGTGTATGGGAATTACAGCAACACCTTGTATCTGTATGTGCCGCATAATGCCTGTGTATGGCAATTACAGCAACACCGTGTATCTGTATGTGCTGCATAATGCCTGTGTATGGGAATTATAACAACACCTTGTATCTGTATGTGCTGCATAATGCCTGTGTATGGGAATTACAGGAACACCTTGTATCTGTATACGCTTCATAATGCCTGTGTATGGCAATTACAGCAACACCGTGTATCTGTATGTGCTGCATAATGCCTGTGTATGGGAATTATAACAACACCTTGTATCTGTATGTGCTGCATAATGCCTGTGTATGGGAATTACAGGAACACCTTGTATCTGTATACGCTTCATAATGCCTGTGTATGGCAATTACAGCCACACCTTGTATCTGTATGTGCTGCATAATGCCTGTGTATGGCAATTACAGCAACACCTTGTATCTGTATGTGCTGCAAAATGCCTGTGTATGGCAATTACAGCAACACCTTGTAGCTGTATGTGCTGCATAATGCCCGTGTATAGTAATTACAGCAACACCTTGTATCTGTACTGTACATGGATTTTCTGTCATTATAACAAGGGATGAGCCGAACACCCCCGAGTTCGGTTCGTTTTCGAACCCGAACTTTCCAAATGTTCGAATCCGAACTCAAACTCGAACTCAATACAAGTCAATGGGGCTGAAAATTCGATTTTTAGAGTGCCCTCCAAGAGGGCATATATGCTAGATATTTGCCATAAAAGGTGTATGGGGGTCCGGGTAGTGCCCTGGGGGACAGGAAACAAGGACAAAAAGTAAAAAAAAAGTTTTTAAAGGGACAGTGAGTTTTCCATGACATAAGGGTTAAAAATAAAAACGAAAAATTCCTTCAAATATCGTGCCTAGAAGGTCCCCATAACCTGCCAGTGAAGTTGTGGATTTCTAGGATGTATTGAAACACTTAAAAACAAAAAAATTACGTTTCAAAAGACGGTAAATGTTTTTCCTTTAATCTATCCATAAACAACTGCTTGGGGCGGCAGTCTGTATGAAAAGAGGAGACATTTTCGGACACATAGAAAAAGTTTACTGATTTTTTGGCTAAATTATTGTGAAACTTATGCAGGCTTTGGATGAAAATAACAATAGGTGCTTTAAAATTGGGCCTTTAGCGTCAGCAACAGTGCCGTCACACCGTAACCCCTCTGAGGATATGAATCTAATATAGACATCAAAGGCAGTGCACCCAATTATTGTGCTTTTGGTGCCAGGCCTGCAAGTACTATCATACAGTAACCACTCTGTAGTATTGTGAAAGAATGCAGGGGTGGACCTTGCGGTCCTATATTAAAAGATATGCATCTGGTAAAGGCATCAGTGCACCCAGATATTGTGCTTTTGGTAGGAGGCCAGCAAGTAATATCATACAGTAACCCCTCTGTAGTATTGTGGAAGAAAGCAGGGGTGGACCTTGCGGTCCTATATTAAAAAGATATGCATCTGGTAATGGGCGTCAGTGCACCCAGATATTGTGCTTTTGGTGCCAGACTGCCAGGACAGCAAGTACAATCATACAGTAACCCCTCTGTAGTATTGTGGAAGAGTGCAGGGTTGGACCCTGCGGTTCAAAAAATTAAAATGATGTAGATGTGGCACAGGCGTCATTGCAGCCAAATATTGCGCCTTTCATGGCAGCAAGTGCCTTCACACCGTAACCCTTTTGTGGTATTGTGGAAGAGTGCAGGGTTGGACCCTGCGGTTCAAAAAATTAAAATGATATAAATCTGGCACAGGCGTCAGTGCAGCCAAATATTGTGCCTTTCATGGCAGCAAGTGCCTTCACACCTTTACCCTTTTGTGGTATTGTGGAAGAGTTCAGTGCTGGAGGTTTTGTGAATGCAGAAGACATCCCCAATCTATTCCGTTACTTCAGCATCAGGGGATTGATAGCTGCTGATTCAGGACTGATTCATTTTTATAAATGTCAGCCGGTCTACAGAGTCGGTGGACAGACGCACTCTTTTGTCTGTGACAAAACCTCCAGCGGCACCGAACGTCCTTTCAGAAAGCATGCTAGATGAAGGGCAACCTAGTAGCTGCATATCATATTGGCTAAGTTCTGGCCAGTGATCCAATCTCAACACCCAGTAAGCCAGTGGATCATCTGCTGGAAAGGTATCCAGGTCTGCCCTTGCCCCTAGGTAGTCCTGCACCATATGGTGAAGACGCTGGCAATGGGTTCCTACATTTGACGTCCCTGGGCATCGTGGACTAAAAAAATTTAAAAATAAATCAGTCAAGAGGCCCTGGCCTTCACCACTATTCCACTGATCATCCGCAGCCTCAGAAGCACTTGTGTCATCACTTGGTAACCTACCAGTGCCTTTGAAAGGTGTTACACAAGTGTCGCTTTAGAGCATCCTCAAGTTTTTCCATCCTGTGCTCCCTCTGTGCAGGCAGGATGAGCTCTGCAACTTTACCCTTGTATCGTGGATCAAGAAGGGTTGCCAACCAGTAATGATCCCTCTCCTTGATAGCACGAATCCTGGGGTCCTTTAGCAGGCTTTGCATTATAAGGGAGCCCATGCAGCGTAGGTTGGAGGTGGCATTAGCTTCCGAGTCTTCCTGGTCAATGAGGATGACCCCATCGTGCGCTTCCTCCTCCCAGCCACGCACTAGCCCTTGTGTTTCTGGGTCACGAAACCCTCCTTTGAGGAATCCCCACCTTCAATGCCCCCACTACTTAAATATTCCTCCTCCTCCTCATCCTCCTCCTGTCTGATCTGAGTAGGACCCGCTGGAATGTTGTCTGCGGAAAGAATGGGGCCTTCAGAGCTAGGGAAGGCCTCCTCTTCCTCCCACTGCTCTGCCTCTAGAGCCACATCTATAATTTCCCGCAGAGTGTGCTCCAGCAGGAACACTAAAGGAATTGTGTCACTGATGCATGCACTGTCCCTGCTCACCATCCTCGTTGCCTCCTCAAATGGTGACAGTACAGTGCATGCATCCTTGATCATCAGCCACTGTGGGGGGGGAAACAAGTTGACCTGAACCTGTCCTTGTGCCATACTCACACAGGTACTCATTGATGGCCCTCTGCTGCTTGTGCAGACGCTGCAGCATTGCTAATGTCGAGTTCCACCTGGTGGGCATGTCACAGATCAGACGGTTTGTGGGAAGGTGGAATTCTCTTTGAATTTCTGCCAGGCGAACGATTGCTGGGAATGACCGTCTGAAGTGGCTGCAGACTTTTCTGGCCTGGCTGAGAAGCTCTGCCAGCCCTGGGTACTTGCTTAGGAAACTCTGTACCACCAGATTTTGGACGTGTGCTAGGCATGGTACATGCGTCAATTTACCCTTGCGTAGGGTGGAGAGAAGGTTACTGCCATTATCACAGAAGATCATTCCCAGCTGAAGCTCGTGTGGTGTTAACCATCTCTGCAACTGGCCCTGCAGAGCTGACAGAATTTCTGGCCCAGTGTGGCTCCTGTCCCCTAAACAAACCAGCTCAAGCACAGTATGGTTTCTTTTTGCTTGAGTCATTGCGTAGACCCTGTCAGGCATTGGTTTAACTGCCACTTCGTCAGAGACAAAGAAGAAGGAGGAGGAGGAGGAAGAGAGAGAGGTGGTGGTGGTGGAGCAGACAGACCTCATACAAGCAGCTTTCTGGAGGCGTGGTGGATGAACAAGCTCTAGCACAGAGCCCCGTCTTGGATCCCTCCCAGCTGCAATCAGAATTACCCAGTGTGCCGTGAAGGAAATGTAACGACCCTGTTCATGCTTACTGGACCACGTGTCTAAAGTCACATGCACCTTGCTGCTGACTGCCTTTCCCAATGACTGGATAACATTGTCTTCCACGTGCTGGTATAGTGCTGGAATGGCCTTGCGTGAAAAGTAATGGTGCTTTGGAACCTGCCACTGTGGTACAGCACATTCAGCAAATTCACGGAAGGGAGCAGAGTCCACCAGCTGGAAAGGCAGCAGCTGCAATGCGAGTAATTTTGCTAAGCTGGCATTTAGACGCTGTGCTTGGGGATGGTTGGGACTATATTTTTTATTACGCTGCAGCAGCTGCAGCAATGTAATCTGACTGCGTAAATCTTCAGATGATGGAATGCTGTCACATTGTGAGGAAGGAGCTGGTACATCCATTACTGTAGCATCATCCCTGTAAGTGGAGGTTGTAGGCAATAACATGGCAGGGCATACAGTGGGGGTAGAGACAGATGATGAGGAGGAGGACCTACGCAAAGTTTTGCAGAAACGGGATGTGTGGCAGGAGGTCATATGTCGCCTCAAGCACGTGGTAACCAAGTGTACGGTGTCTTTTCCCACGCTTAAGCCTCATCTGACATAGATTACAAAAAGCAATGGTGGGGTCTGCTGCACATTTCTTAAAGAACTTCCAGCAGACAGCAGAGTTCCTGCATGTGTGCTTTGAGACAACAGCGCTCTGCACCGGAGCAGCTCTGACATCTGATGCCTTGGACTGGCTAGTGCTACGGTTGGTCATAGAGGATGTTGTGCCTCGTGTTTGCTGTGCCTCCTCCTCCCCCTCCTCCTCACTTGATTCCTCAGTTCGATCTGGCACCCAGGTGGAGTCAGTGACCTCATCATCATTGTCATCTTCACCCCTATCTCCTCGTCACTGGAGCCAACTTGGCAGTATGCTGCAGCTGCTGGGGCAACATGAGTGCCAGTTATTTGTGTGTCATCACTGGCACCCCCTTCCTCTAGGTTGATTATACTCCCTTCCTCAACCTCAGAGATTGAATCAGAGCACGGTACTTGCTGCGCATCCTCAAGCAACATGTCACTGTCATTGTAGTCAAACAATTCAGCTGACTCCTCCGTGTGTGATAGCGAGGCTTCGGCAGGAGTAGCTGTGGACATGGAGGCTGCATTAGATGCTTTTGGCAGCTGAGGTGGACTGTAAAGCACTACAAGCCTGGCTGGCAGAGGACTTGGAGGATGAGGATGGCCTGGTTAGCCAATCCACCAAATCCTCTGTATGTTTCTGCTGCTTAAGAAGACGGCCAGCACCAGTTAGAAAGGACAAGCGTGCCCCTGCAGAGGATGCACCACGTCCACCACGACCAGAGTCACAGCCTCCTGACACAGGGGCTGCTTGCCCTCTTATCTGTGTCTGGGAGCGTCTGCCTGTCCTTTTTGTTCTTTCAGACATGGTGAGTGATATATAGATTAAATATTTACAGAACTCTGATTCAACTCTGGTATAAAGATTAAAGATTTACAGAACTCTGGTATAACTCAGTGAGACACCCTGATAGCTGGCAGCCAGTGACAAGACACAGATTACAATTCCCTCCTATAAATCAGTGTGACCCCCTGATGGGTGGCAGTGAGAAGCCACAGATTACAATTCGCATAAATCTTCTAGAAGTATGTGGGACCCCCGATGGGTGGCAGTGAGAAGCCACAAATTAAAAGTCTCAGAAACCTCCTATAAATCAGTGTGACCCCTCATAGCTGGCAGTGAGGAGACACAAATTACAATTCGCATAATCTGCTAGAAGTATGTGGGACCCCCTGATGGGTGGCAGTGAGAAGCCACAGATTACACATCTCAGAAACCTCCTATAAATCAGTGAGACCCCCTGATGGATGGCAGTGAGAAGCCACAGATTAAAATTCGCATAAATCTGATAGAAGTATGTGGGACCCCCTGATGGGTGGCAGTGAGAAGCCACAGATTACAAATCTCAGAAACCTCCTATAACTCAGTGAGACCCCCTGATGGGTGGCAGTGAGAAGCCACAGATTACAAATCTCAGAAACCTCCTATAATTCAGTGAGACCCCCTGATGGTGGTAGTGAGAAGCCACAGATTACAAATCTCAGAAACCTCCTATAATTCAGTGAGACTCCCTGATGGGTGGCAGTGAGAAGCCACAGATTACAATTCGCATAAATCTGCTAGAAGTATGTGGGACCCCCTGATGGGTGGCAGTGAGAAGCCACAGATTACAATCTCAGAAACCTCCTATAAATCAGTGAGACCCCCTGATGGGTGCAGTGAGAAGCCACAGATACAAATCTCAGAAACCTCCTATAAATCAGTGAGACCCCCTGATGGGTGGCAGCCAGTGAGAACACATAACAATTCCCAAATATTTTGTAGAAATTTGTGACCCCCAAAATACTTGCTGGCAGTGAGAAGAGACAGATCACCTCAATTCCCAAATGTTTCGTAGAAATTAGTGACCCCCAAAATACTTGCCGGCAGTGACAAGACAGAGATCACCTCAATTCCCAGATACTTTGTAAAAATTAGTGACCCCCCAAAAAACTGTGTGGTACTGGCAGTGAGTCACAAGACACAGATCACCTCAATTCCCAAATATTTTGTAGAAATTTGTGAGCCCAAAAAGACTTGCTGGCAGTGACAAGAGACAGATCACCTCAATTCCCAGATATTTGGTAGAAATGAGACCCCCCAGACACCCCCAGTAGCGTGGCAGACCGGCAGTAAGAACACAGAACAACTATCTCCTCTGAAATCTCCTCTCAAATGTGTGCAGAAGCGCTGTGTGGAAACCTTATATAGTGTGCTGCGGGACTTAGCTCTGTGAGCCCATGATTGGGCAAAATTTGCCCAATCAGGACTCTGAGCCGTGATTGGTATACTGAGACCGCGGGGGATACTCAGACGATGAAGTACGGCGGAGAAATAAAGACATCAGTCGAGGCTGGATGCACTGGTAAATCTGGCTTTATTATTCACAGCTCAGGCATTTATCAACTTTACACAAATTATGAATACAATGGGAATCCCTGCCCGCCCTCACAGGACCCATTGGCCATATCACTGTCACTGTGCACCGCCCCTGGCTGAGGGTGCTGAGCCATTCCGTGACACTGTTGAACCTGTCTTGCACCAGACCTGTGGTCAGGTGCAAGGCTGTAGCCAATTACGAGCTTCAGGCAAGTGGGAAAGTGCATTGTGGTGCATTGTGGGCGAACACGCGGCGAACACCCGGAAATGTTCGGAGTTCGCGAACAAACGAACAGGATATGTTTGATGCGAACTCCAAACCGTCCGAACCAAACAGCTCATCCGTAATTATAACCCCCTGAATCTTATCCCTGTTCAGCAGTGACAGACCCCAAAGCTCTCCCTGTATTCTGACAAATCCCTGGCTGGTGTAATGCGGCAGCAAAGTGTTTGTACTTTTTGTTTTAGTGAGTTTTGGGGCTTCTATTTGCAGCTTGTTTACTGAAACACAAATTGACTGGAGAGAGATAAAAAGGATTTTGTTTCTCCTTGAGGGCGCACTAACCTTAAAAGGTGTGAAAATGGGTGTTTGATATGCTAATGAGTGCTTTTCAATGTATTACAAAGCAGAACCTAGATAACTCGACTTAGGGAGTGAAGGGGTTAAGGAAAAACTGGCAGAAATACCTTTCATAATGGGTTCATCAAAGGATTAAATTAATGAGTTTTCCTATAAAGTCTAATGTTTAATGTTGTATCATGGTCCATGAGGCTTTTGGTGTCTGATTCCGAAAATATCACATCCTTTTCACATTATTTCTCGCTCTATTCTGGATTATGATGCACTTGCTATATGACGTTTTATATGACGGTTTGGGGCAGACAGTGAAGTTTCCTGAAAAGACGAGGTAATCAATAGGGATGAGCTATTCGGTTCGATCGGTTCGGAGTTCGCATCGAACATAGCCTGTTCTTTTGTTCGCAAACAACGAACATTTCCGCGTGTTCGCCGCGTGTTCGCCACAATGCACCACAATGGACCACAATGCACTTTTCCACTGGCCGGAAGCTTGTAATTAGGCTTGTGCACCGATTTTTTTTCGGTTCGATTCGGTTCGATTTTTCGGATTTTTAAACTTTTCGATTCGGCTCGTTTCGACCGATTTCTGTTTCGATTCGGTTCAGCTCGATTCGTTTTTCATGTACTGGTTTTTTCGGAATATCGACCATTTTTCGTATTTTCGTGTCACTTAGCTCGTTTTTTGTATCGACTTTTCGTGATTTCGGAAATTTTCGTTTTTCGGAATTGTACATGTTTTCGGAATTTCGACCATTTTTCGTATTTTCGTGTCACTTAGCTCGTTTTTTGTATCGACTTTTCGTAAGTTCGGAAATTTCCTTTTTTTTCGGAAAGTCTGTTCTCCTTGTTTCAAACCAATAAATTTCGATTTGACACATTTCAAGTCCATTCGAAAATTCCGAAAATATTTCGTTTCGGCTCGGATAACTTTTCGGATATGCCATTTTCGGATCTAAAAATTTTCGGAAATTCGGCCGCATCCGAAAACACGAATCGGGAAATTTCGTGAAAATTCCGAAATTCCGAAACCCGAAACGCACATCCCTACTTGTAATTGGCTACAGCCTTGCACCTGACCACAGGTCAGGTGAAAGACAGGTTCAACACTATGCCAATCACGGCTCAGAGTTCTGATTGGGCAAATTTTGCCCAATCATGGGCTCACAGAGCTAAGTCCCGCAGAACACTATCAGGGTTATTCAGAGAGAGTGAATCGCAGGAGAAGGACTGGAGAATGGTTGGAGAATGAAAAATTCTAGGTCAAAATAGCTGATTTGGAAAGTGAGATGAAAGGGAGAATTTTTCTGGTTTGGCTATTTTGACCTAGAATTTTTCATTCTCCAGTCATTCTCTTGCTTGTCACGCTCTCTGAATAACCCTGTATATAAGGTTTCCACACAGCGCTTCTGCACGCGTTTGAGAGGAGATTTCATAGGAGATTGTTGTTGTGTTAGTGTGTTCTTACTGCCAGTCTGCCACCAGCTACTGGGGGGGTCTCATTTCTACAAATATCTGGGAATTGTTGTAATCATTGTGCTCAGTCCCAGCAACTATTTTGGGTGCTCAGTAATTTCTGCAAAATATTTGGGAATTGAGGTGATCTGTGTCTTGTCACTGCCAGCAAGTATTTTGGGGTCACTAATTTCTACAAAATATTTGGGAATTGAGGTGATCTGTGTCTTGTCACTGCCAGCAAGTATTTTGGGGGTCACAAATTTTTACAAAATATCTGGGAATTGAGGTGATCTGTGTCTTGTCACACAGTCAGTGCCACGCAGTATTTTGGGGGTCACTAATTTCTACAAAATATTTGGGAATTGAGGTGATCTGTGTCTTGTCACACAGCCAGTGCCACACAGTATTTTGGGGTCACTAATTTCTACAAAATATTTGGGAATTGAGGTGATCTGTGTCTTGTGACTCACTGCCAGTGCCACGCAGTATTTTGGGGTCACTAATTTCTACAAAATATTTGGGAATTGAGGTGATCTGTGTCTTGTCACACAGCCAGTGCCACACAGTATTTTGGGGTCACTAATTTCTACAAAATATCTGAGAATTGAGTTGATCTGTGTCTTATGACTCACTGCCAGTACCACACAGTAT